>VZTT01069781.1:14667-32379 GCA_013400855.1 Buphagus erythrorhynchus
TCTTTACTGTTAATTTTTCTTTCAAACTCACTGTGAGGTTGTTATGGAGACGTTTCTTTTGTCGATTTTTGCTCTTAGGTATCTTTTTTCTGCTTTTCTGTGTTGGATAAATTAATATGTGGTTGCAGCTCCATCCCACGTGTTCTGCTGACATTTATTATCCTGATGTTACTGGTGTTCACTTGCTTGGAATGGTGATCCTATTCAATTAATGCCACCTGCTTTTTGTAGCCTTATAATACCAAGAAATTACTTGCTGATGATGCCTCAGTGATTGACATGTCAGTAAAAATGCAATTCTCAAGGACAAAAAATAGGATTTGCAAAATAGTTGTTTGGTTCAGTTGCTGCACTGGCCTCTTCTCGTGTCATTATTTTTATGGGGAAGGGGTGAGGGGAAGTGTCTAGTATAGAATCTAGTGGAAATTGATCTATGAGGTTTTTATGGCCAAGATGAATTCATAATGCAACTGTTTTTTTGATGGAATTGACCTATGTAATTTCACATCTATAGTTTAGTTTTTTCATTAAAAAGAAATTAAAACTCTGCATTTAAAAACCCTTGTGTTTCAAAACTAACCAGCAAAGGCTAGCAGATTAAGGTGAAATAAAATATTCTGAATTAAATTTAAATTAATTTCTAGTTTTCCCATTCTAGCACTACACGACTATTCACAGAAAAGAGCTTGCTTTCTTGATAGATGCTCTATAAATGTTCTGCTCGTGACCCAGGGTGTTGTACAATTAAACCTAACAGACAGCAATCACATATTTTTGTTGCTAAAGTACAATCAGGAGTACAGATAGAGAGTTTGAGATGGAACAGAGACAGGAAGAGATAGCATGAAAAATGCCGTTCTTCCTATGCAGAAGTGCAAAGCAGCACCAAACTTGTTCATCGCACTTACATGCAACTTGTCCTAAGAGTTTTAAAGTACATTCCATGGAGATTGGTACAGTAAGGGACTCTTTAGATCAAGGTTTCTCAGAGCAGAAGCAATGGTTGAATTGTCCTGTTTATTTAAACAGCTGTCTCACTTTACCTTTTACTTTTTGTTTACTGAGTTTGGATGAACTAGGCAGTGCTAGCCAAATATAGAATCATAGAGTTGTTTAAGTTGGAAAAGATTGATAATGTCATCAAGTCCAACTGCTAACCCAGCACTGTTGTGTTCAGCACTGAACAGTGTCCTTAAATGTCACATCTAAACACCTTTTATATACTTCCAGGAATGGTATTTTGGGTTGGCCTGGTTCAGTGCTTAACAGTCCTTTCTGTGAAGAAATTTTTTTCAGTATCCAATCTGGAGCAACTTGAGACCATTACCTCTCGTCCTGTCACTTGTTGCCTACATCCTCCATTCAGGTAGCTGTAGAGAGGGATGAGGTCATCCCAAGGGTGCTCTTCTCCAGGCTGAATTACCCCAGCTCCCTCAGCTGCTCCTCCTAGGACTCATGCTCCATTGCCCTTCTCTGGGCTTACTCCAGCCCCTCAATGTCTGTCTTGTAGTGAGGGGTCCAAAACTGCACACAGGAATCAACGTGTCGACTCACCAGTGCTGAGTACAGAGGGACAATGACTGCCCTGTTCCAGCTGGCCACACTATTGCTGATAGAGGCCACAGTGCCACTGGCCTTCTTGGCCACCTGGGCACAGCTGGCTCATGCTCAGCACCCCCAGGTCCTTTTCCTGGGGTAGCTTTCCAGCCGCTCTTGCCTCTGTCTGTAGTCCTGCATGGAGTTATTGTGACCCAAGGGCAGGACCTGGTACTTTATGTTGTTGAACATGGTATGAACTTCACACCATTGGCCTTGACCCATTGATCAAGCCTGTCCAGATCCCTCTACAGAGCTTTCCTGTACTCCTATAGATTGACACTCCCACCCAACTTGGTGATATCTAGGAACTGACTGAGGGGGCCCTTGAACCCGTCATCCAGATAATTGATAAAGATAGTAAACAGGACTTGTCCCGTCACTGAGCCCTGGGGAGCCCCTCCAGTTACTGGCCACCAACTGTATGTATCTCTCTCTGGGCGTAGCCAGCAGACAGTGCACCTGTCCAAACCATGAGCAGCCAGCATCTCCAGGACAATGCTATAGGAAACAGCGTTAAAGGCATTATTAAAGTTTAGGTAAACAGTATCCATAGCCTTTTCCTCATCCACGAAATTGTTGAAGAAGATAAGGTTGGTCAAGCAGCACCTGCCTTTCACAACCCCATTCTGGCTAGGCCTGATCCCTAGGCTGTCTTGTATGTGCTATGTAGATTCATAGGTTACTTGAAATATACTTCAAGTAACAGTTTTGATTTGCTACTGAAAGTTTTTACAGTTATTACTACTGAATAAATTGGCAGAATTTATTTAAAGAGACATATTTGATATGGTGTGTTTCTGAATACCTTGGATCATAATACAGCACTGAGGTTTGCTGGAGGTAAATGATTGCTTTAAAAACATAACAGAATTAATTAACGAACAGAGAAGTGAACTTTGAATGAGTTTTAAGACCATGCACAGTCCAAGTTAAATGATTAATAGTTTGAGCCTCTAGCTGTTATGGCTGAAATATTTACATAAGTTTAGAAGCTCACCTGTTAGGCAAACTTTCTGAGAGACATCTTCAAAACATCATTCTTTCAGATTTCCTGTAGTAGTCTTCCTCCTTCAGAATTTATGCTGGCATTCTTGGCCTTGTCTGAGCCTCCTGATACCAAAGTGGCTTTCCTCTCAGCTTGTTTCTTGGCACTAAGTGTTGTAAAGTAGCTTTATTTTTGGGAAGTTTTTTTAAACACAGTCCTGTTCTGGCTGCTGTTCAGAATACTTTAGTTATTACTCTGTGTCCCACAGTGGCTCCATCTATGTTGCTGTCTTGTAGACTTGCTCTCAGTCATCTTTTCCTGGGATATACACTTGTATCTTCTCAGCACATGAACACATCTATCATCCCCATATGCATACCTTGCTGCTGGGGGAGCTTGTCTGCTGGGGCAGACAAATTCTGGGCTGGCATTTTAATGGCAGTTCTGTTATTCAGCTTGAGTTTAACTGCTGTATGTGGGTGTCCATGCACCCTGGAGTTGTGGAGACTGTTTGGCATCATTATACACTGTACACATAGAGAGGGGAAAAAAAGCTTTGCATTGATTTCCTCGGTGACTGAATTTTGTTGGACACAGATGTGCTTTTAGAATCATCCATTCATAGCTAGAGAGTGCTCTGGATGGAAAAGAAATCATGCTCATAACTGGTTATGTTTATTTGCTACCACTCTTAATAGGCAGTCTAAGACCCAGTGTGTCAACAGCAGCCACATATATAAATTCACAGCCTCAGCTTCTGAAAGAAGGCAGTTTTGTGGCTCCAGAAAAGGTTCTGTTAAACGAAGGTTGAAATTTGGCTGTTGCAATGCCTTAAATGATGTTAACTGGGGCAGCTTATAATGGGAGAGATGGTCTAGTCTTGTGCTGTGATAATTCTTTTCATGTCACCATTGTCTTGGGATTTTTTTTTCTCACTTTTTTCATTAGTCTTCTTCCTTAAGTGGTCAAAGATCTTGCTATTCTTTCCTTCCTTTTTTGCTTTCTTCACTTTTTGCACTAGCTGAAGCTCAGTCAAACTATTTGCTCCTTAAGTAGCCCTCTTCACAAAGGCTTGTGAAGCTTTGTGAGCTTAAACTGAACTCTAACATGCAGAGCTCCTTCTTCAAGCCAGTTTGAAGGAAAAGGGTGGATGATACAAATAGGTAGGACATCCTGCAGGGAATGCCTCAGAAGCTGCATAGTTCGGGTCAGGTATGTGGAACAAAGTGAGTGTGTTCTAATTGTAAGTGAATTAGGACTGAGTGTGTACAGCAGAAATACTTTGTAAGTCAAGATTTGAGCCTTTCTCTCTTAAGGGACAAAAATCAGGTTGGTCTATTGTACTTATGGCTGACCCTTCTTAAAATATGTTAATCTACCCATGCAACTTAAGAATGAGGTGAAAATGAGGAAAGTGTGTGAGTGATGCAGGAACCAGTATTATTTCCGTAGATTCTCAGTTTTCTTAACCCAACAAGATTAAGTGCAGGTGGAAAGAAAAGTTGTTCTTAAGTTCTGCCTAAAGGCACCAGTTAACTTTACACTAGTATTCTTTGGAGAAACAAAAAAGAATAGTGACAGAAAAGATCTGCGTGAATTTGGTTTTTTCAAGGAGACAAATTTATGTGAGTGGGCTGAAGTAACATGTTTGGTTTGAGTACAGTTAGCAGGTCTTGACCCGGTCAAGTATAAAAATCCTTTTTCCCACAAACATACGCATTTGTGGACAGCAGCACGGGTGTTTTATATGTGCTTGCTCCTGCACCACCACATTGGCATGGTATAGATGGCAGAAGTTACTGCTCTTCTGTCACAATGGGTGTTGGCAGGCTCTCTGGCAGGCAAGACATTGTCTCTGATCACATCACCAAATTCATTCGTTGCCTGTGAATCAGGTGACATAAGAGCTTACTTATCCTTGAATTCTGTCTTACATTGTGTTGCATTCCTCAGCACATATTGGAAGTTCATTGGAAGGTGTTTATCTGGAAAATTTCCAGGCCACTGTTTTGTCTGACTTCAGTATGATTATTTATTACATGCCCTTTTTTCCATGATAGCTGAAGGATGGTCATCTGAGCAACATGCTTATTTCAATGTTTACTGATAAAGCAGAAAAGTATTTTAGTCCATGCTACTGTTTAGAAAAAGAACATCAAATTCTAGTATTTACATTATATTTATGGGTAAAACATCAGGGCAGTGGGTGTTACGTTCTTTTGAATTTGAACTCCCTCTGTTTCTGTGTATTAAAAGTTGTTAGGAAAAGATGTTTAAAGGTTTTACTTATATGGATATTTATATGGATATATTTATTTACTTATATGGATATTTGATTGTCATCTTTCAAGAGCCTGCTATTAAATTCAAAGTCACTGGAGACCTCTGTTAAGTTCCATCTTGACGGGTATCCACATCATTGCTCGGAGTTGGTGCTCCTTGATGAAAATCTTGTACGTCAAAAGATCCCTGCAGCTTCATTATGTAAAATTCCTCTTTTATTTGTTAGAGTTTTAATGAAGGTATTGCCTGTGATCATTCTTTGGTCGTTAACACATAGAGGGTGAAATCCGGAATTCACTGAATGTGGTGACAGAACTCGGGATGACTGTAGTGTGACCAGGCCTTATCCATGTGCAAAGCCAGAGCAGACTAGCAGTGTGCCCATGTGTTAACCTCTCCAGTGAAGGGAAAGAGAATCTCCTCCTGTAGAATTCACACCCCTCTAAGCTGTAAGTGCATTGTTGCATGGTTCCTTCTTCCTTTCAGACTTCAGAGGCATTTAATTTACTCAAGGCTGGAGAAAATTAATCTTCATTGTTATTTCCAAACTTGACAGTGTTGCCAATGCCCTGCCAGAATGTGTGCTACAGATCATTGTTTGGAAGAGTCTGTTTCTTTCTCTGTTGGAATGTGTATTTAAGCAGGGCGGCGCCTTGGCTATGCCATTGTCTTCCTCTTCTGAGCTTTGAGTGTCATCTTGTGCTTTGGGGATTTTGCCACTTATGAACAGGGTTTGAAGGCATTTCTGTAGTTCTGGAGAGCTTGCAGATTTTGGCAAAGAAGTCCTGGAGTGAAATAGAATAGTTGAAAGCAACATTGCTTTATTGTTGTTCCCCATGCTGCTGTTGCTGAGCAGGAACAGGGGAAGGGGAAGGGTAGGTAAGCAAAAGAGCTAACTCAGCTGTAGGGCTGGCTGCTGCTGAAGTTGTGGTGCTATGTGGATATGGTGGTGAGTGGTTTGGGGCCTACTTACTACCAGGTCTTGCCACCTGCTAAGTGGCCTGCTTTTATGTTTGCTTACTTGTTTTTGTAGAGAGCTGGCCTTCTTTCCTCATTATTCATCAGCAACCAGTGGGTTCAGAAAAGAATGAACTCTGAAAGCCGGGGTTGCTTATGCTTGCTTTCAGCATAGAATGCATTAAGATAAACCTGAGCTGCTCACCCTGAATCTGTCGATTTTCATGATTTTTTTTTCTTAGTTTTTTGTGGCAAGAGGTGGTCCAAGCCCTGCTATTACATAATATTTTCGGCGGTTCCCCAGGAAGTCATAATATGATGTAGTATATGCACGTGTCAGTTCTTGACCACTCAATGAATTTAAAGGCTGTTGCATCCATGTGAATGCATGAATGTTGCACTTAGACATAACTGTTGGGAGGCTCCAAAATATGACAGCTTCCAGATGTATGAACGGACTGATCCCTTTGTTTAGATTATGCACCACAGCTGATGCCTAGATTAGTGCTGGCTGGACAGAGCTATGGGAGATTTGTCTCGTTTCCACAATGCCATGTTTATATTTCAGTTGGATTTTTCCTTCAAAACTGACCTCCCTATGACCTATTTGAGCTATGTCCACTAGGATGCTGGTTTTAATGTGTCTGCAGCTACTTTCCTTTTGGTGTCTAATGGAACAGTGTTCTCATTTTCACACTCTTGGACTATTATGCACAATCTTTTAAACTTAACTGTGAATTACCTGGTTCAACATATAAGCACCCTGGTAAAACCAAGCTTGTGAAGTTCTTTGCCCCACAGCTGGCTTTTTTTGTGATGGTTAAAACAGCATTTTGGTTATAGACCTTGTCAGGCTGTTACTTGTCAGTTGTTTTCTTCTGTATATAGAATACAGTTCAGTCCTTCGCACAGTGCTTTTTCTGTCTACAGATGACTGTGTGTATATATGTGGCTCTAGCTGCTCTATTTCAGAGCTCAGCAGGATCTGGAGTGCAGAATTTTATCAAGAAGTTAATTCTTCTTTGTATATACTATACAGTTATATGCATTTTCTCAGCCATCCTTATTTATCCTCACTATTTGTCTTATTTTTCTTCAGTATTTAAACCTTTGGTTCTTTAAATTTCTCTGATCTTTGCTGCCTTGTAGTATGCAGGAAGTCTTGTCCCATTTATGTTTGTGAGTTACTCTTCCTGGGAAAAACTGAAGAAATCAGTAAAACTTTTTAAGGTCTGCATGACAGTTCTATAATAAGAATGTAGTCACTTCTCAGAGTTCAGAAAAATAAAGATGCACAACATTCATTAATACTTAAGAAACCATACCATTTTCTACTGTTGATGCTTTGCTGGAGTGGAAGATTCCCAAGACTGTGCCTCATGACAGGAAACTCAGTGCTTTAAAGTGTGGTGTCTGTGCTGAGAATGCGTGCCATGTTATAATGGTCCCTTCATTTCTGTGCCCATGAATTAAGGAGAACAGGAAAATATTTTACTCTGGTTTTGCATAATCTGTGCTATTTTATTATCCACTCAGATTGTGCCAAATATGACTGATTAATACCATATACAATAAATTATGTTCACCCTTGCTGTTAATTGAATGACTTGGAGTAGTTTTTTACTGTACAGTATAGTCAAAATAGATGGAGTGGAATTGAAAGGAGCAGCTTTTAATTCAGAATTTCAAAATAAAACATTTTTCTTGATTCCTTTTTTACTGTGTAAACTTAGTTTAATATCTGTTAATACAATTTGCTTGTTCTTGGTTTTACTCTGTTATTTTCATTTACTATCACCTCAGTTACTATAAACAGACTGATTTTTGGCAGCAGTAGTAGTTTCATGAGGTAAAAAGTTCTTTATGGAAACTGCTGACCATATACAGGTTTTGATGTATGGAGAATTTTAATTTTAGTTTTTAGAATGAATGTCTTGGCTTTAACTTCTGCTTGGTTTTGGGAAATTTAGTTATTTCAGTGCTTGAGCAAAATATACAAGAGGTAAGGGAATGAAGAGAACCATAACCTGACACTTTCTGCAAAGGTGCTGCTTCTTTAGAGAATTGTACTGAACTTAATTCCAGCTTCAAGTATACAAGTAATCATTGTGTATTTGAAACATCTGTATTTTGCTCATGTGCAAGCACATGTGCAGTGTTGTACACCCATATACCTGAAACTGGAACTTGGTCCTTAGGCTGTAATACAGTCTTCTTTTATTAACAGTGAGATAAATTAAAAGAAACAGTCTTCTATTGTTTACCAGTATGATGCATTTCTGCTTTTCGGTCAGTAATCAAAAGTTAAGTGCAGCAAACTAGAAATGAGCACTGTTGAGTCAAGTTGTATGATTTTTTTCCCCTGTTAAATCATTGCTTAAGGGTTTCTGGCCCCTAGCTCAGGAATCCTGCCCAAAAATGCCAGATGTATTACACAGTCAAGTATTGCAATGTAAATAGTGTTCTGTGCCATGAGAGCAGGGTGGTCCATCTCTTAGTCAAAAAAAAAAAAAAAGGCAGAAAAGGGGAAAGTCCACATGCTCTGAAATAAACAGTAGTTGTAGTGTTATTTCTGGTTTTGGCTGCACAACCAGTGTTTGGGAGCTGAAAGAACACAGATAAATCAGTTCTTTGGACTAACACAGAACTGAAACTGAGATGCTAGAAAGCAAGATGTGTCTTGGCTGAGGGTCTGTAATGTAGTCAAGCAGGCAATGTAATAAGTAAAATATTAAAATAAGGGCCATTGCTGACACGCAAAATGTGTTACTTTACCTTATTGTGAGCAGCAATCTCTTGCACATGGAAGCAAAGTGGACAAAGGATGGGAAGTTGAGAAGGCACAGACATAGAGATCTTCTTGACCTCATGCTGTGACTGAGTATATTACTGGACCTTCTGCACATAAGCATTGCTGAGCTGTCCTTGTTTTTAATTAAATTCCTTGGCTGTATATTAAAAATTATTTATCTTCCAGTGTGCTTACCTTATTCAGATGTGGTACTGGATATAGAAGGTTTATTTGCACGTTCTTCTATTTTGTGTATGAACATGCCATTTCATAACATCGTTGAATGTTGAAAAGAGATTCCACAAATCTAACCTGAAAGGAAATTGCCAAGGGTGATGCCATAATCAGATTTATGTTTTGGTTATCTGACAAATCTGTGAACTGCCATAGCTTCCTTGGGTGTGTGCAGAGGAGAAGGGGGGTTATAGGAACTTACTTGTGTGATAAACTATATTTAAATAGCTTCAGGAATGTAATCCAAATGCAGATCTTGGTGTAGTCTCCCCAGTGTGATACTCAGAAGAAAGATGAGTTTTAGGGACTCATTAAACATCTCCCTTTCTGCTGACACTAAGTATTAAAAAAAACCAACCCTTATTCATTACAACTTTATTTATTTTTTCTTTCTAAGTTATCTTTTCTGTAATGATAAAACAAGTACTTAAAGAATACACTTTATTGCACCAGTTCTTCTGGTGAGTATTTCCTGGGCGTTTTTCTTATTTGCCTCTCAACATGGGCCTCATTCTGATTTCATTTACACCAGTCTTTACTGACTTTTCAAAGGGTTCCCATAGTCAGAAGAGATGAGAAGCCCTAGCTGTTTAGCAGCTGATGCTGTTTAAACAGTAGATAATAGAAAATGCAATATTCTAGTGGAAATTATTAAGATCAAGAAACAAAACCTAAAACATGTTTAGTATGACTTCCAACTGTAGATAAAAGGTTGAGAGAATTGTGAGCAGGTGTAAATATCTATTAAACTGCTCTTTCTAGAGATTTGGGGAAATAGGATGACCTTTTTCTTCTTTTTTCTGTCTTTTTTTTTTCTTTTTTAATAGGCTACAGTTTCACATGGCTTGCAAAAGAAATCTTTCTCCCTTTTTGTTTCCCACACCAATTGATTTATCATTTTGCTTGCAAGCAGACTTAGAATGTTAGGGCAGGAACACACTCACTTTTTTCTCGTAACTTTTTTGTTGCGGACCGAAACCAGTTGACTTGAATAAATTTTTCTGTGGTCTGAATGAAGCCAGCAACGTGGAAAAATCTTGCCATTCAGAGCCGTCTGAATGTACATTTCAGCCACACAGTAAGCTGTATTGGTAGGCAGTGGACTGCTAAATACAACCATTTTTCGCAGCAGAGAGTTAGACAGGTGATTAGCATAATTAGCACAGAGTAGGCTATACATATGGTAATGTTAAGTGTGTAAATGCCAGCTGCGGTGTAAAATTTATGTCAGGGGTCGACAGGGCTGTGCGAAAGTATTGTGTTACAGCTGCAGGTCAAAGCCTCCATTGCTTTAGCCCCTTTTCTCTTGTCGGTGAATGCGCTAAACAGAAGAGAAAGACAGAAATATAACAGATAAGGCTTTGATTGAACAGCCTGGTTGTGCAAGGGAGACTTCTCTTAAACCCCCTCTTTCCCCCCACCAATTCCCCCAAAACTACACATGCAAAACAAAAGTCCTGCTCTTTCATTATAGATTTTATTTTGCATCATGCCAGCTATAAAAGTGTTGCAGTCTTTGAGTGATGTCATTATGATGGGATGAGGGGAATCGTGCTGGGGGGGAGGTGGGAGCAGTACAAGGTGGGTAATTATGCTTTAAAGAGCAAAAACAAACAAAAAACCCCTTTAATTCACCTTCTCCTTTCTTCAGTCCAACGCTCTTTTTTCTAATGTCTTTGTTACTTACTGCACTTAGGGGGGTAGGAATTAAATAGTCTGAAGGTGACAGCCTTAAACGTAATAAAATCTCAACAGTGCAGCAATCTTGGAGCTGCATGACTGGTTTTAGACTAAGTGCCAGAAGTTCCTCTGTGGTTTTGTGTGTGGGTTGCTACACTTATTCCCCAGGTTCCTCCCACCTCCTAAACCACTAAATTCTTTATAAATTAAAAATGACTAATACAGGTTTCTTGTTTTAAAGGAACGCAGCGTTGAAGGGTACACATCTTTTTAAGCATTTGAGGGGGAAATCTGTAAATCTTTTTGTTGCTGTAAACTGTTCATTCAAATATTTCATTTGCAATTTCCTCCTTCCCCCCCGCGCCCCCCCCCTTTTGTATTTTTTTTGTAGCCAGCTATAAGGAGTGGTGGTGTTGACAGAATATAGTTCACACCACACTGACCTTGTGATGAAACTTCCTCACGGCCGCAGGGGGTCCTTATGAATCGGCCCCTAATCCAGCTAATCCCGCTCGCAACAAAATCGTGAAAGTGGCTCCCAGCGATGTGTGTTTCCCTGCGCAGATGCCGCGGGAAGGAGCGGCGCTGGGAACGCACCAGCGCCTCGGGGCCGGGGCGGCCTTTTGTGCACGGCCTCGCGGGCCGGAGGGGCCGGCGGGGCAGGGCTGGGCCCGGCTCCTGGCGGGGCCGGCTCCAGGTGGGACCCCGCCTGTGCCCCGGCGGGGCAGGGCTGGGCCCGGCTCCTGGCGGGGCCGGCTCCAGGTGGGACCCCGCCTGTGCCCCCGCGGGGCTGCCGGGCCCGCTCGGCCTCCTCCCGCCGCACATCTGGGAGCCGCCGCCGCCCGGGACCTCCGCACTGGGCTCCGTCCTGAAAAACCACCGGCACGGGCACAGCGGCCCAAAGCAGAAGATAAAAGCCATGCTGAGGGGTGTGCTTTTGTTCGGCCTTTTTTCCCGGCCTTTCCTGCTTCAGCATAAACCTGGCCATATGGTCGCACGGTCAGAGTGTCTGACGGGGATCTCTGCGAGCATGCCGCACGAAGTGAGACGCGCTCCGTCCTGCTCGCCGTGCATGGCGGGCGAGCGATGAAAAATGGGCCTCCTGACAGATGCAGCGCGGCCTCGAGAGCTGGTGGCCACTAAGAAATATCGAGGTGTGGGAAGCTGTGACAGGCAGCAGGTTCGGTGCTGGGGGGAGCGCTGACCTGACCTGATTGTGTCCAACAGTGAGAGCAGTTCTGCTTCAGTGCAAAGCCATTCAAAAGGAAGCTGCTTAGGCAGCAACAGATGGTACAGCAAGCAGCTGGTAGGGAATACTTGAAAGGAACTGTACCCTGTGTTGTAACATGCTCATTCCTTTAATTTTTCTGTTAGTTTTGCCATCTCCTAAAAGTGCTATTTAAGAAATGATATGCCCTAAAAGATTCTGGATGCAAGCAGAATTAGAATGTTAGGGCAGGAGCACACTCTGTTTTTTCTCATAACTTTTGCATCTGTTTGCATTGCTGTTTGCTGTTCCTTTAAAAAAAATTGCATTCAAATTTTGTGCTACTCCATGTACAGATGAAATTTGTGCTATCCCAGGAGTACAGATGAAAAGACCTAAAAATGCTGCTTTTAACCACACAGGAAAACAATTGCATATTTGAGGAAAGGGCACTGAGAGGTTAAATGAAAAGTTTGGCCTAGAGGAAAGCTGACTGCTGTGGAGCAACACAGCAAATTGTTTGTAACATATTACCCAGCAGAAGCTCCTATTCAATCTAAAGTAACTTAAAGAAATTATATTCAGCTGTTTTGAAATCCTTAGCTTTAGACCTTGAAGCGCGTTACATACCCTTCTCGGCAGAACTCCTCTAAACTTAGCCACTTCCACGTACAATTGAGGATTTTTGCCTGTTATGAAGCGTGCTCAGCTGTTATCTTAAATTACTGAAGAATAAAAATTAAGCTTGCATCTTATGGGGCATATACTGTTATGTAACCAAAAAAACTATTGGGAGAATTGCAATAATCTGTATTAGCTGCTGAAGGCAGTCTCCTTGATATCTAGGAAAAAACAGAGTCTAAGACACTGTTGCTATTTGAGCCATGGAATTCGGTGGCTGGGCTTCTCCACTGAAAGCTGTGGTTTAGTTGTGACTTGAAGGGACCAGATCTTTGGAAGGAAGGATAGTTTGCTCTCCGTGACCATTCATTCCTCAGTTTCTTTGTTGGGTTGGTCAACAAGGATGCCCGTTGTGACAGTGCTATTCTATAATGTGGACACCTGCCCCGTAGAAAATGGACTGAGACCACCAACTCATTTCACATAAGTTAGCAAACAGCTGTCAGATGGTAAACAACTTGTGGTCACTATTGTTCCTGGCTGGATTAGAAACAGTGACCCAGAGGTGAACAGCTCATATCCTGTTACCAAGGACATGTGTCGCAGCTCAGTAAGCAGCCGCTGCATTTTGTGTTTAATTGAAAAGTTTGAATTGTATGTACCAGTTTGGTACGTTATTGTATGTTTCAAAGCTGGTTGCATGTTGGTTTTGCTTTTTTTTCTTAAGTTTGTACTGTTTAATTTGTTCATTTTGGTTTGCTGTTTTTTCCCTTGCACTTTTCCAATTTTTCCACCTAGATGGATCTGAAGCAAGAAAACAAAATGTCTCTTTTTCTTTAGCAATCTGTTTTACCCAATCAGAAAGAATATTTTTCTGCCTATAGGCAATGCAGATGTATACATGTAAAATTTGCTTTTAGCTGATTTTTAGAAAGAAAAGGTTTTAGCTCCTAAAATTGCAGGGAAGGTTTCCCACTACAAGCACTGGCAGCTGTTGTTGGGCTCTCTTCCTGAGTATTCAGACAGCTTTGTGTCCTTGTCACAGCTCTAAACTTTTATCATACTGTGACAGAATGAAAAGACAACTTTGATGTGTGTTTTTATTTTTGCTATTCATAATTGTGTCAGCATTAACAAAATTTGTAACAGCAACACTGGATTCACCCCAGCATGTGTAAGGAGTAACTTAACTCATATCATATGATGGTTTGAGAGATAAAAAGCAGCCTTTTGAAGTGCATTGTTGTTTTTTGTTAGCGTTTGGTTTTTTTTTTTTGCGTTTGTAGGATTTTATCTTTGCCTTTTTTTTTTTTAAACCACCCCCCCCCCTTTTTTTAAAGTAAAAATGAAGAACCTGGTGTTATCTTATTCTCAGTGTGATAGAAATGTTTGAGATGGCCATATTGCTTTTACAATATCCTAATGTCTTTGGCACTAAAGAGATACTGATATTGGTTATATCTTCTCATGAGGACGTGAGGATGTTCTAGATGGTGTCCTTTTGTTGGACAGTATAACCAGGGAGAAGGATAAGTGTAGTGTCCACCTGTATGTTGGGAAGGGAGATGGTAGGGTGCAGGCTATTTTAACCTGGGCAGGCACAACAGCTGCTCCATGTGTGCTATACAGATGAAGAAATGTGTATTCAGCAAATGCTGTGTAAGAAAACCTAGACATACACAGCATGCAATTTCTGACTGCCTGTAGTGCAGTGCTGGCACAGATCATGTCAAGTTACATGATTAATATGATATTTTTTTGTTGAGCTGCTGCACAGCCCACTGAATGACCATGTAATCTCTTTAAGACGCTGATTGTTAACCAATCAGCTGTGTTCTAGCTTTTGTAAGCTCACCATTTCTCAACAGATTTTTTTGCTAGGTCAGTTTCATTCACTTTCTGTGAACTCTTTATTTTGCATTACGCTTTTATAGTGTAATCCTGATGGATTTATGATAGCCATCTTTAGCATCATTAGATGCATGATAGATAGTATCCCAGAGAAGTTAATACGTTCAGAGATTAACTATGTAAACCAATAGCGATTGTGACTCTACAAGCAGAAGGCATTTTAAAACTTTGAAGAAGTAGACATTCCAACCAGTCCTATTTCTGCTACTGACTGAACTTGGACTTCCACAAGGTGTTTTGCACTTTCTCCCAGCAAATGGCTTTGCCTGTCAGGCCTAGAGAATGGTAATTCTGAGGAAGGTGCTGTCTTCCCTGCTCTTCTGTCAGGATGCTGGCTAAAACTGTCTGTGTTCAGAAAAGCTATATTCTGTTGCTGACAAAGAGCAGCACCAGACAAGCTCAAACATCCGAGAGAACATGGAAGACAGAACTCCCTAGAGAGCAACAGGAAGCTTTAAATCAAAAGGCCATTATTTTACTGTGCCCAGTAAGAGACAGGATAGTATTCATATCTGCCATAGAACTTCAACTCTTTATATCAGTTTCTTTATAGGAGGTTTCAATCCTGTGTGAGTAGTATTTGTCTGCTGTGTTTTTTTCTCATGAAGTCTTTGTTCTTTATCAGTAAAACCAGAGATTGTCACTGTGCTATTAGGTAGTGCTTTCTGCTCTGTATGCTTGTGACCTGGTACCCAGTTAGGGTGGGGAGGCAGAGCTGTGTCTTACAGGCTTATCTGTGTTCCGTTGTGGTGGACTGAAACTAGCTTCATTGCTTAGTGTTTGAGTAACACCTGTATACATGTGTTACAGAGGTGCACATGGGAGCAGCAGTCCATGAGGAAGTGGGGTAGAAGAAGGCCCATAATGGCAGTCAAAGCTGAGAGAGAGGGGCTGGGTGCAGGGTGTTGGGTATGAATTTCCTTATTGGTTCCCATCCTGGCAGAGAGAGGATGCTGAGGGTGCTGAAGGGTGAGAAGGCAGGATGGAGGTGGGATGTCTGTTCTCCATGTAAGTCTGGAATCTTTGTCTGTATACTGCTGCTTTCTGGGCTGGTTGGTGAAGGCTGAGACAGCAGTGAGCATGTTGGAATATTATTCAGTCTTTATATATGGTCACTGAGTCGTAAGGGGTTTTATCTCCTGTACCTCTTGTTATAGTGATAACAGCTATTGCAAATTGTAGAGGTTCCCTGCCTTGACTATTGCTCAGGCCATAAAGTAAGCACTGCAAGGGATACTTACCCATACATGTGACTTATCAAAAAGGTGAGCATCTTTCGAAGACATAAAATAAAAACATTGTGTGTGTGAGATATGCATGACTATTAGAGGTGTGATTCTATTGCTTTGAGTTGTCACTGCCAAATGTTGCTGAATTGCTCTAATGCTACATGTTTACAGTCCTGAAAAAATTTTCAAAGGTGGTGTTGCTCAAACAAAGCAGAACTATGTCTGCCCCTCAGGTGCTTAAATGGAAACACCTTGAGGCCCATAGTCTTCAGAAGGGAGGTTCTCCAGAAAATTCTGTTCATGTACCTAAAATTTGTCCTAAAACTTTGGCTCCAAAACCAGTAGTTTCCAAAAGGAAACTTGGCTTTGGCTTCTCAAAGTCTGTCCTCCACATTGGTAGGCAAGCATTTTTATCCCAAATGTTTGTCTCTCAGGAATGTTCTTTTTTAGAGAGAGCTTGCAGTCTACTAAGCTGCTGGTTGCGTGGTTGTGCACAAGGTAACTATTGAATGGTTAACAGAGGTAGTGTTCATGTCTAAGAAAAATAAAGAAACCTCAGGCTATGTGATGCAATTCCAGTAAATAACCTGAAATGAAACATTGTAAGACACCCTGAAAAATAACTATTTCATGCCTTTAGAGCCATTGGACAGTAGATAAACAATCAGTGACTTCTGGCTATCACTCATGGCTTGATCTAGCATTGATTTCTAAGGGTGACAGAGGTCAAATTTACTCCTCAGACTACTTAGTGTGGAAGGGACTGCAGTCGTGGATTCCAGATTTCTTTGTAAACATGTTAATATAATGCCATGTAAATTTTGGCTTTGGTTGTGAGAAAGGTGTACGTTAGACTGGCATTCTCAGTGGAAATGAGTGCATGAGCTGAATGACACAGGAACTTCAAAATAGGTACTAAGTCAGTGGAAGGAAATGTGTCAAAAGTTGTGCCAATGAAAACAAACACAGTCTCATTCTTACGTCATTGAAGGGTGCATCAGTGTTATGCACCAGTCTTAGTGCAAATGTACACCAGAGACAAGCAGTTTTGGTTTTCTGGGTGCTTCTCAAGGTGTACTGAAGCATTTTAATGTGTGATGACTGAAACACTAGGACTGTGACCCCAGTGTTGGGATCTAGAGCCTTTCAGGCTCAGGTTCAGGTCTGCCTCAAGTTAAGGATAACTAAAACTTGTTACCACCTGGCAGCTCTTGGGGGAGGGAGACACTGGTCCTTATATGGTTCTTAGCAGCCCAACATCCACACTAGCAATTATTGCTGACTTCAGGCCCTTCAAAAGGGCAAAAAATTACCTTGACCAGCTTTTGTTCCAGATGGGGAGGCTCAGCTGTGTGTTTCATGGTATGGGATGATGTCTTGCTCAAGGCAGATCTGAAGTGTTCTGGCAGAGAGCTAAGAGGGGAGCCTGTGGATATCAGAGAGGGTGAGGAGGAGGAACACACTTTTCTCTTCTCTGGAAAAACAGCTTTTTAACAATAACTAACCCTCAGCAATAGAGATGCTGTCAGTTGCACTGTTTCATGTTGAGCAATGGCCTTCAAATACTTCCTTGAGGATTAGAAATGGATACATTAAATGTGAGATAATGCCAGGGCATTAGTCTTACTGTTTTTCTGTTTTTTGGGGGTTTTTTTTCCCTTAAAAAAAAAAATGCAGCTAAATCATACAGATGGCACGGTATCTCATTTTTAGTAGGCAGACACCCATGGCACTGCTCAAAGGGTAGTGTACAAGCGACTGCACTGTGTTACCACCAGACATGAGACACTGCATTGTCTTGCTACTTAAATCATATTTGGACTATGGGAATTTTTGCCACTAACAGCCATCTAGGTACTTAATCATAAGGAATCTTGTAATAAAAGACTAGAATGCCATCAAGTGGCTTTTGATATATCAAAGAAGGACGTGATATGTGGATTTTTTTCATCAGAATATAAAAGTGAGATGGTTCTGTCTTTGATACAAAACAGAATTGGAAGTATGTATGCCATACATAAAATTTCTGTTAGTAACATTTTGAGTGTAAAATGTTGTTGTCACCAAGCAGAAGAAAGCAGAATCCATAAAGGAAAACAACAAAAACCACGAAACACCAGCCTTTTGTCCATTGATCATATACTCCATTATATTGTTCATCCTGTAGTATGGAAATACTCTCATGACGATAATGCTGCTGCTTTTTTTTTTTTTT
>VZTT01069781.1:34952-55208 GCA_013400855.1 Buphagus erythrorhynchus
TGGTTATAATATAGAAAAAACAGAGGCTCCAGTTTATGCGTCAGTGTTTCAGTACAGTAGCAGTAAAGTATTGTAATGAGGAATGTGGGGTTTTTTTCAGAGATACTAAAAGTTGTTTTTCATTTCAGAGTTACACTGTGATCAGTTTGAGAAAGAATGGGCCCTGCACACTGTCAGGGTTTTCTGAGTGGAGAGTGCTCATCAAGAGAATGCAGAATAAGCAGGTTATTGATTACTGGCTAATGCAAAGTGCTTAATCTTTATGCATCAGTTGGTGGACGAGTGAGTCGGGAGTTAAATTACACACGGCAGAAGATTGGAGAAGAGGCCATGTTCAACCCCCAGCTCATGATCCAGACTCCACAGGAAGATGGTGCTAATGTACTGACAACAGAAGCACTCCGACAGCACCTTGAGTCTGCACTTCAGGCCAGCAGAGTACATGTCTATATGTACAACAGGTAAGGGGAAAATGAAAAGCTTTCTTTATCATATGTAGCAGCTGAAAAATGGATGTGTGCTTTCTGCCATGTGTTTTTAAATGGTTAGCGCTTCTGAGCCTTTCCCTTAGGGCTGTGTTTTGATTTGAGTGTTACTGGTTTCTGATAGCTTGACACTGTGGCATGATAGCAGTGATAGGTTGGCATTTAACAAGTAAGATGGGGTAAGTGGTGTTGGAAGGGATTCTGAGAGTACCCATATGAGGTGAGCTACAGCATGCAGCATTTCTTTAGGTAAAGGAATGATGTCTGTGGTCTTAAACCTTATGGATAGGATTCCTAACATTGAAAATCCTTCCACATACTGGAGTTGAATTCACTTGCTAATATCTTAATGAGGTACATAATGGCTGTGAACAGTGGCACAGGCTAGTGTTCTTCCAATAGTTTGGCTGTAAAGTGAAATGCAGGTGTGTTGGAAATGGCAGCAGGAGGAGTAAAGGCTGTTTAATAACAAAGACAGCTGAATGTACCTTAAAGGGTGTCTGTGGCCCTATACTGATGGTTGGGAGTTGTGTGTTGTCCAACAGAAAAGTAATAATTGTGCACCTCAGTAAGGTACCAGCACAGGGCTAGGATGTTTCCCTGAAAAATGGTTCTTCCAGGGTTACTACTACTACTACAGAGTGAGAGTCCTGCCTGTGAGGCACAAAGCTCCCTATCTTTCAGCAAATATTTTCAGCACACCCAACTGGTTCCTCCATGAACTACTGCTAAGGCTCCAATTATCTTTTACGCAGCTCCTGCCCTGTTTAAGTCTTTAGAAGCCATGGTAGTGGAAGTTGTAATACGGCTGAAATAGGAAGACAGGAATGTTAATGGTTTATTTTCTTCTCCATGTCTTGCTCAGCTGGCTATATTTGAGTCCTCTGCGCTGGAGATGGCTTTTCTCTTACTGGTGTCACTAAGTGATATCCTAAGTCACAAGCAGTCTCATATAAATGAGACTGACAAAAATACAATATGTGTTTTTGTCCCATTACCATGTGTTGACTAGCCTGTATGTACAAAAGCACCTCCCTTATTTTGAGTAAGTTTTACAGAGAATATGGAAACAACTGAAATAAAGGTAAAGAAAGGCCTTTTTTTTTGTGAGATCTGGTATATCTGTTTTTAAGAACTTTTGCCATACTCAATGATTTGCTGCTTGAGGCCAGTGTGTGTATATGAGTCACATTTTTAAAAGTCTTTTACATACATTTTCAAAATAACTTCTCAATAATTGTGCAAGAGGAAAATATTTGTCCCTCATCTTTCTTACAGACAGTGGAAATTGGAACATTTGTGTTACAAATCAGGAGAACTCATCACAGAAGCAGGTTACATGGACCAGGTATGTATAGCAGGCATTTAATTACAAGGTTTGTGTATTTTCATTATTCAGCTTGAGCTGCTTTGATTATATGCTGGTGTGACTGTGTTTTTCCTCTTTCTGATTTTGACAGATCATAGAATATCTTTATCCTTGTTTAATTATCACTCCTTTGGACTGCTTCTGGGAGGGAGCAAAGCTACAGTCAGGAACTGCCTATTTATTGTAAGGATGCTTTTTTACAACTTTCTGGTCTGACTGTTTTTATTTGTGTAACTGTGTACAACTTTTCAGTTGCATTTCCATTGTGTATTCAGATTGTAATTTAACAGGAAAAAGAAAATATAAAGTGTAGTGTCTCTACATAAAAAAAAGCAAGCATTTTCATTTAACACAAGGCTTACCTGTTTCTATGAGATTATTTGTAAACCTCAATTTCGATCCTCTGTTATTTTTCCAGTGCTGCTAGCATGCAAATCAAAATGTAAATTCTGAATTGAAGTTTTAAGAATTTTATACTTCGCTTTTTTTTTCCTCCCTGGAACAAAGTTGTCTCTGGTGGATTTTTTTCCCCCATAAAATACAAAAACATTGGTTGTGTGGGAATTTTAGACCTAAGAAAATGTCTTGGGTTAATTCCCAAGTCTTCCTAAGGAATAAAGAGCAAATCCTTTGCTTCAGAGACTGTTAAAGAAACCATATAGTATCTTTTATGGGTGGTTTCTCACAGTTTGCAAGTGTGATATTAGATGCCCTGAATTCTTTTAAAGAGTTAATTGTTAATCTGTGCAGGCATTTTCTGTTAATTATGCAAGAGTTAGCATTTGAGTTATTGTTTCTGTCCTGGTTTGCATGTCTCTGCAAAAGCAATTTGCAATGGCCATCTCCTAACCTTTAGTGTACAGTTTTAGATGGGGAAATAAGGGGGTTTGTGTTTTCTGGTTGGGAGATTCAGAATAATGACTTAAGCCTGGTTAAGCAGATACAGTGTGGTTTGAACCACAGAATAAGGCAGTCAAAAGCCTTTCTGGTCTGTCAACATCACAAATTCAGAAGTGGGGGATGGGAGATGTGACAGTGATAGTGGTGACAGCCATGGTAGCAGGAAGGCTTGATGGCTGATAGTCAAGCTGCCACGGCATTTCAAGGAGCACAGTATTGTTACAGATAAACAAAGATCAGTTATATTGATTGATTCCATTTGCAAGATGATTATTAGACTAGCAAGAAGTAATCTGATACTATGAGAAAGGCTTTCTTTTCTCAGCCCCCTCTCTTCTGTCCCTCCCCCCTTCCCCCTAATTCTTTGAAGCAGCAGTTGGCTGCTTTTTTGTTATTTAGATTCTTGATAATTTGTTTTGCTTTGTTTGTAAGTGAAAGTATTTAAGATAGCTTTTCAGTTTTATAAGATAGCTTTGTAAAAACCAAGTATTTTTGTTGAAATTACAACTGGGCTGCAAGAAAAGTACATAACCAAATCTAATTAAAACATGCCTTCCATTTTATGAAACAGCCTTACCAGAAAAGGTTTTAGCTTGTAGCAGAAAATAACTTACTTATTTATTCAAATATTAATTTTAAAGTATTTATTTCAGAACTTCTTTTGTCTTTTTTCTATGTGTCTTTTTCTCCTGATTCCTCTTGCAGAGGGAAGCCTCCTTTGCAGTGGATCAACTTTGACCCCTTAGAATTCCTGGAAGAGTTAAAGAAAATAAACTACCAAGTGGAGAGCTGGGAAGAAATGCTGAATAAAGCGGAGGTTGGTCATGGTTATATGGATCGACCCTGCCTGAATCCTGCTGATCCCGATTGCCCAATCACAGCTCCCAATAAAAATTCCACCAAAGTAAGTTTGCTTGTCCTTGTGCATGTCTTTTCAAGGGAGGCTGGGGGGTGGGGAAGGTTGGAGGGGAAGGTCAAGCAGAATACAAGAAAGTGCCATTTTCTTCAAGCAATATATAGTTTATATTCTTGGATGATGTCATTTTTCTCTTCCTATTACCTGCTGTTAGCTCACGGTCACGGATTTTGCCTCATTGTGTGGTGCAATGCTTAATCCTGTGCATTTAGAGTGAAAGTACAGTTGTCAGCTGTGGCTGTGGCACTGTGGTGATGTGGCATTTCAGCAAACCTGTGCCTCAGACAGACAGTAGCCGCTGCTGGAACACAGCTGCAGCTGCATCCCCATGCCATGCTTTCTGCATGAGCCTTTCCTCAAGTAACGCCAGTTTTGCTGGTTTTTGTGATGAGTTTGAAGTCATGGGCCTTGGATTTATATATCCCTTTATCAGTTACATTAGACTTTAGAGAAATTGCCATCTTGTCAACGAGCATCTGGGTGATTTCTTAACTTGATTTGTTGAATGCCTTTCTTCTAGTAGGCTACCTGGATGGTCTTTAACAATCATGATTGTAGTTCATTGAGTGCTGAATTAAGGTATGAATTTGTCTAAAGTTATGGAACCTATTAACTGCTTCTTTAAAACTTTTTTCTAGCCTCTTGATGTAGCCCTTGTTTTGAGTGGTGGATGCTATGGACTATCAAGAAAATACATGCATTGGCAGGAGGAGCTGATTATAGGTGGTACAGTCAAGAACAGTTCTGGTAAACTTGTCAGGTAAAAAAAAGTATTTAAAGAAAATGTCAGTTTTAATTTGCTAGGGTTCATTTTTTGGGACACAGTAGGAGGATGATGCAAAGTCCATTGCCCTTCATGTGTATTATAAATTACGCTTTAGGGTGACATGTCTCAAAAGAGCAGAATTTAAAAGAATGCTTTGGCTGTTGTTTAAACTTAAGGTGGTGTCATCATTTCCTGCTTCTAATCTCCGAATGATGGTGTATGTCACTCAGAAAGAAAGCCTTTTACTGGCAGCTTTGTTGTTTAGAATGTATGTATAAAGCATTGAACAGTGTGTAAAGCACTGAACACCTTTGATCACATTTTGAAATATGATCAATGCAAAAAGGAGCAAAAATAATACGAGTAATGTACTCACTCATTTTACTTCTCTCAGAATTCCAAAATATCCACTGAATGTTTTATTCAGGGTCAGTACAGAGAACAGTCTACTTTCATGTGCCTGTATTGTTAATACAGCTTTGAAAAGTAAAACAAACTCAAACCCTTTGTTTTAGACTTCTGAACAAAGACATAGAACACTAGATTTTAGTGGGGGAATAAAACTGTGTAATTTAGTGTTCTGAAAAATGCAGGCCATACTAAACAAAATTAAGCATAATTTTTCCAGAGAACTTTTAACCTTTTTAGCATTCGCATAGTACATTGATAAGTCTCTCAAGAAAGAGCTGAGTAATGCACTTCTGTTGAAAAAGAAAATGGTTCCTTCTAGTTTGTAAGAGCTTCTGAAATTTGTGGATGGAGTTGCATGCTGTGGCAATTCAGGATGGATTGCCTTTGTGTACTCTACACAGCTTATTAGGCATGAGGAGTTTAATCTACCACTTCTCTCCAAGGGATGAAAAAGACCAAGGTCTTCAAATTACATTTTGCCAGCATTTACAAGACTTCATAGAAATAACTATTCCTGTGGCATCCTCACAGCAATCTGCCTTATCAAGCATGATCTTTATAACAGATTTGTGGGGTTATATTCTTTTCTCCTGAAACTAATCCTACTGAAAATAATGTCAAAACTCTTATTAACTTCAGTGAAAACAGATTTAGCCTCAATACTTGCATGGAACAGTACAGCTGCACCAGATACACAGTAGAATAATTATACTCTGTTCAATTTTAATACAAGCATGTGCCCTATAAAAACAAGAACTCAAGCAAACTCCTGTTAGAATTGCATGTGGGACTTCATGCCATGAAAATATTCAGTTTATGCCTCTTTCTCCTCTCTCTTCTCTCCACATCACAGTGCCCAGGCTTTGCAAACCATGTTTCAGTTAATGACCCCTAAGCAAATGTATGAGCATTTCAAGGGGTATGAATATGTTTCACATATCAACTGGAACGAGGACAAGGCAGCAGCAATTCTGGAAGCCTGGCAGAGGATGTATGTTGAGGTAAAATTGAAAATAACTTGGATACTATACTATAAAGTCCTACTAAGATCTACTGCCTTTTGTCACAGTTTTTACGATATCTCCTTAAGGAAGATGCTTAAACCAGAACTGAGTCATTGCCTCCCCATTTTTAAGGGTTCTTTTGGGGGTTTGTTGGTTGTTTTTTTTTTTTTGTTTTTGGTTGGTTGTTTTTTTTCCCAGTAAGAAGCTGTTTGGTTATTCCCATATGAGAAGCCATGAAGGTTTTACTTTTTGCTGCCTGGGACAGTTTTGCTTCATTGGGGCTGAGAAGAAGCCAAAGAGCTAGCTGGAATTTAAAAGCTTCTGGTTGGCGTGGTTATTCTAAAGGTGTCTGGAAAACATTAGCCAGCCATGGCCTGCTCTCTCAGCAGCAGCCCAGGTGGGGAGGGTGTGTGACAGTGCCTGCCCTCCGTGTCCCAAACCCTGCCCTCCACTGCACTGTTTCTGACCTCTGCAAATGGCCAGGCAGGGAGGGGCAAAGAGATGGCTGGCCTAGGGTTAAATGCAAAACTGGTACTGCATTGTGGAGTTACAGGAAGGGGTTCAAGTGAAGTGTTTGCAGTGAGCTGGGCATGTAGTAGGCTTTCCTGAAGGGTGCAAATTCTGTCTCATAATCAGCAACTTGCCAGAAAAAAATCACGAAACACACTTCTGTCACATCAGTGTAATGTCTGTGTAGAGCATGGGCTTCAGCAGGAGCATTAAGGCAGGAGGATTTGATTCAGATGTGTACTGTAGAAGATGGTAATGACTTCTTTTGACTAAATGACAAAAATAAAAGGAAAAATTCGTTATTCATACAAAGTTTTATTTTTCTTTTCATAGGTTGTTCATCAAAGTGTTGCGCAAAACTCTACTCAGAAGGTGCTTTCCTTTACTACGACCACCCTGGATGACATCCTGAAGTCATTTTCTGATGTCAGTGCTATCCGAGTAGCTAGTGGCTACTTACTAATGGTAATAAAATAAATCTATTTTTTCTTTGGTAGTAGAGCAAGGCTTAAAAATATACTTTATTGCTATCAGTTAGTAGTCCAGAGTATTTTAAAAATGTTCAAAATAAAAACTACAGTTTGCAAATTTTACCTTAGGCTTCTTACCTGTTCCACTTTGTAGCCTCTGTGACATAATCTGTTCTGATTAAAAATTGTGTAAGGATCTGTAGGTGGGTGGGGAGAGGCAAGACAGCTTTTAAGTGAAGGATCCATTCTAATATTTTGGTGTTTTTCCCCCCAAATTCCCCTCCCTGCTCCTCTCCTTAGCTTGCCTATGCCTGTTTAACGATGCTGCGGTGGGACTGTGCCAAGTCTCAGGGTGCTGTGGGGCTAGCAGGAGTCTTGTTGGTTGCACTCTCTGTGGCTGCAGGATTGGGCCTGTGCTCATTGATTGGAATTTCCTTTAATGCTGCCACAACTCAGGTATTTAGAAGACAAGTCTGCTGTTAAATTGCAAGTACTCTGTTAATGAATGAACACAAGTGGATCTTTGAGAAATAAAGTGCTGAAAAAGTGTTTTGTCTCTAGATTTTTACTTGTGCCGTTTTCTTATTTCATAGCTTGTGCTGTGATAAATTAAATTATCATGCTGCCAAGTGATATTGAAGGAAAAAAAACAGTATTATGTAGTCTGTATAATTCTGTGTTGTTTGGTTTTTCTGTGTCCCAATAAAAATGGAGGCATTCTAAGTACCTAAGGAGCTGCAGATTTATTTTTACATCTGAATATACCAGGATGTTCAAATTCTGAAAATATTTTGAATGGAACTTGAATTATTATCAGATATTTGTCTATCCAAAACTTGAATTATTTCTGGTGAGAATTTCTACCTGTAAATGGTATATTTTAAGTTCCTCAGCTACATTCCAGGATAAAAGTTAATACTTGTATTGCATCCTTTCCATTTTCATTTTACCCTTGGATTTGTGTAGAGTGTGATGTAAAAGTTGCTTTAATTAGCCATTTAATGGCTAGCTGCATGGCAGATCATAAAACAACCTATTTGGGTTTTGTTTTGTTTTTTTTCTTCCCCAAGGTTTTGCCTTTTCTTGCTCTTGGAGTTGGTGTAGATGATGTTTTCCTTCTGGCACATGCATTTAGTGAAACAGGACAGAATAAGAGAATTCCATTTGAGGTAATGACAGAATGGAGATTTGCGGGAAAATAAAACAAAAAGTTTCATATAGGAACAGATAATCATATCCAGAATTAATCATTGGAGTTTTTTTTTCTCAACAGCTTTTCCTAGGGTCTAGAAATTCTTATTTCTGTCAAAATAGGAAATTCTAGCAATACATGTGGTCCTAGGACATTTTTGAATGTTCACATTCTTGTGGGTTTTTTTGGTGGTTTTTTTTTTTTTTTTTTTGGTAGGTTTATTTTGTCTTGAAATTTTAATTTATAAGCTGTTACATAAATAATAACTTCCATAATCCAAATTCTGCCAAAACTTTCAATGAAAGTTAATGCAAATTTAGGAGCAAACTCAAATAGGAATCTTGACAATTAAATGATAAAATTATTTTAATAAAAGGACACACAGGAGATATGGGGAAAAGAGAAGGAAGACAGTTACCTTTACTTATTTGTTATGTCCCTAAAATTGAGTTATTTTCTGTATTTTTCTCTCGTTTTTATTTTCTGAAGTTTATAATTGACCATGACATTTCAAAGCATAACATGTAACTGATAGGAAATCTAAGGTGTCACTACTACTTTTATGATCCTTTACTTTTATTAGTATTTTTAGTCTCAGTCTGAAGTTTCACATCCAAAGTACATACCATTTTAAATGAGTGTATATTTGCTGATTTTGTTTTATATGAGCAGTCTTCCATGTCCTCTCACCGGCTGGTTTTGCATGCAGGCAGTACAACTTCACTCTACTATAGTCTCTGTCTGCTTCTTAGCCTGTTGGGTTAGGAAAGGGTCCTGTGTTTATCTTGATTTCTTGGTGGGTTTTGTGTGTGGGCCCTAGACTTGGTGGTGTTCTTTTTGTTTCTTTTGTTACATATTTTTTCAAGATGTGTAGCTATGTTATGCCTCTGTGCTGTTAATACATGCTTGTTTTGTCTGAAAAACGAGAACACCAAGTGATTCCACTAGTAAATATTAAATCCATCTCAACTGCAGATGTATTTGATATGTTGTCAGTACCCATTTAGTTTTGTGTTCTGAAGCTAGAATCAACTCTAGTCATGTTTTCTACCCTCAAGAAACTTGAGCACTTCATGTCTTTTCCTACTGAGCAGTAAACTTAGTGTATAGTTTTCTCACATGCTCTCAAATGCAAATTTATATTCCGAATTTAATTGTAACAAATTTCCACTGCTACTGTGTTATATCTGTAGGATGACCCCTTCATTTGTAGGATATGACTATATTTGCTTGACTTTTAAGGCACATCGTTTGTTTTGCAGGACAGAACAGGTGAATGTCTGAAGCGAACAGGAGCAAGTGTAGCCCTTACATCTATCAGCAATGTTACTGCTTTCTTTATGGCTGCCTTAATTCCTATTCCGGCTTTAAGAGCATTTTCACTCCAAGTAAGTTCATATCCTATTTTGTTAGCTCTTACTTCAACCACAGCTAGGTTGAAGGCAAAACACAAGCTATATGTAACTAAGAAGAAACAAGTTTCAATCCAGAAGGATTTGTGTTCTAAAGTCAAGAGGAGTAGGCTGCAGTGTAGTGTGTACTGTAACATTCCTCAGCAGCAAATTAAACCTTCCATTCATGTTTGCCCAGTTTAGTGCTCTTAAAAACTCCAAGTATAATGACAGCAGTATGTATGCATTTGTAATTTTAATAATTACTGCGGCACTTTTTACCGCCTTACTCCCAGTAATTACTCCCAGTAATTTTAGCAAACTTGGAGAAAACTTCAGGAATTTTGTGTTCCAAATGGATAGAGAGCAAACATGAATTTTGTGTGCTGAACCATGCATTGCTTGCTCTCCCTTTCTCTGTCTTCTTGTATTTGTTTGTGATAATATACCTTCAGAAATATGAAATATTTATGATATTGGAGAAGAATTTCTTCTGAAAGTGAGGACTGAAGAAAGCTGTGGAGTTTCTCCCCTTACAGAAGCAATTTATAGCACAGTAGACCACTGTACTATTTCAGTAGTTATTTTTCTTCTTCTCTAGCCTGGTTCTCCATTAATTTTTATTCTCATTGAGCTCTTGGCTTCCCAGAGGAAGCAGGGCTGCAATTTTTCCTAATACATGTGGCAATTACTGCTGTTCTCAGAGATTTAAGTGTGCCTGCATTAAACTGTAAAATGGTAAACTGTTTGTGATTGCAGTTATGCTATTAATAAGCATTAATAGTTTGTTTACATCTCCTTCTCAATAGGTAATTTGGTAGTGAATAATAGAGAATGTAAAGGCCTCATTGATTTTCTTTATTGTTTAGCAGATCTTTGTGGCAATTAAACCTAGATATTTAGTCTTGAATAGTTAGCAGTGTTTAGCTCTGCTGTTTTACCAAAACCTAGATGTCTCTTCTTACAGATCATGTGATAGTGAATTGTTTTATTTCATAGAATCACAGAATAGCTTGAGTTGTAACAGACCTTTTGAAGGTCATCTAGCCCAACCCCATCCCCTAACTCCTGAGCAGGGACATCTTCAATTAGACTTCTCTGGGCAACTTGTTGCAGTGTTTTCCTACCCAGATTTTAAAAACCACTTCTTTCTTGTATCAAATCTAAATCTACCTTCTTTCAGTTTAAAATCATTGCCCTTATTTTGTCACTACATGCCCCTGTGAAAAGCCCCTCTCCTGCCTCCTTGTAGCCCCCCTTACCTACTGGGAGGCTGCTGTAAGGTCCCCCGAGAAAGTTCTCCAGGTTGAGCAATCCAAATTCTCTGAACCTTTTGTCACAGAAAAGATGTTCAATCCCTCTAATTACCTTTGATCCAGAGAAGGTCACCTTCCTCTGGACTCACTCCAACAGATACGTGAAATACTTTTGGTAGGATATGACTTCTTCTACTGGAAGAAATTATTTACATCTCCTAAGTCTGTGGCCCAATTTCAAACATTTAATAGGTACCTTCAGCAGCTAACAGGACACTGGAGGTCATCAGACGCTGTAGTACCTGCTTTACAGAGGTTACATCAGCCTAAATACATTTCATAAGGAAGTATTCAACACAAATGGGCCATTTTTTTATAATCAGACTGCTGAGCTGTTGAGTGTGAGCCACCAATATTAATTCTCTCTTATCAAATTTTGCGCTTTTTTTTTTGTTTTCACTCTTCAACATCAGAATGTGACAGGTTGCCTTTGGAACATATGTGGAGACAACAGCTGTAATTGATACTGTAATCAGTTAACTTATGTATGCTGTCCTAAAGTAATTTATTTTTAATATAGTATTTATTTTTATTTTTTTTTTTTATTTTACTGCCTTGCTACAGACTGAGTCACTGAAAGTTTAAAACAAAGTCTGCATAGCAAAATGACAAACAAAAATTTTCCATTGAGATTTCAACATATACTATTGTATGAACTTGTTGATATTATTCAGAATAAAAGCATCAAAGTCTTAAAGGCAGTGATTAACATGTGTAGGAACCCACATGAGTGTCCAGAAATTAGGGCTTGAATTGCTCAAACTTTTCGCATGTGGTAATTTGTCTTTGCTGGAACATAGTAGCCCTGGATTTGTGTATAAGAGGTGAAACGTGCAAAGAAGGAGCAGTGGGAGACTTATACTGGATATTCATTGATGTCAGAGTTACATATATGACTGATATACTTACAAGTTAGCAACCACTAAAATGAAATCCTTTGTTGTTAGAAAAGAACATGTATTGCTTTGCCTAGCTTCACCAGGTAAAATCAAATTCAGGTGATACTTTGATCTCAGTGCTTGGAATGAGAAAACCATGGCAGTTTTGGTGGGTGGTCTGTATGTATGTATGTATTTCTTTATTTACAGTCTCCTTCCTCTCTCTCCCTCTTACTCAGACTTGTTTAAACAAGAAGTCCTTGCCGACTTCCTAGCAAAACTTAAAAAGCAATAAAATACCGCTGCATTTACTTTTCACAGATACTACCATCTTCTCATCTAGATAGTGAATTTTTCACAGAAGGGCTTGAAAAAGGATTGCTTTTGACCTTGTTTTGCTCTTCATTCACTTTTCTTAAGATATTACAAGGTAATTGTCAACCTTTCCATAATTCTGAGGCCCAGTATTGGTAAAATAACCTGGCTGCTGAGGGAGAATAAACTACTTCCTATATCTGCAAGACAGACTTCTAGTTAGAAAGTCATGTTTTGCAGATCAGTGCCTTCTCCTCTCTCAGCTTCTGTCATATTCTGCCAGCTAAAGCAGTTCATTGATACCTCTGAGTTGGTTATTTACTTTATGGAACTCAAACACTTCAAGTCTCGTGCTGTCTTAGGAGTCTGCTAGGGTTAGCTCTTTCCAAAATTTAAAAAGTGGAGTTTAGTTCTTTTGAAAGTGAGATCTTTGAAGTTAATTGCATGCACAAGGAGGGACTGTTTTAGCTGTTATACTATTCTATTTTTTTTTTCATTTGTTGGTCTTATTAGCCCCTATTTAAGCAGTTCTAGGGCTTTGAGATTGCTGGATATGATGCAAGTACTCGTCATAAGAATTATCTCTAAGAGTACTGAGGACTCTGAAGGTCCTGAATATCCAGATGTGTTTTGTTTCTTAAAATGGTGGTGAAGGTTATCAGAGAAATCCACTGAAAGTTTGGAAGCTTATATTAGGAATGTCTTAAACATAGCCCTTTGTTTTGAGTATAAGTGAAGGAAGTCAAGGCTGAGTGTAACTACCTCTGGGCTGTATTATTTCCTAAGACGGACTGTTCAGAGACTGTCACACAGCACATGCTGCCCAGAAAGATAAGGTAAAAAAAATTATCAACCTCTTCTTTCTTACATCAGAAACCTCCTTCCCTAACAGCAGAGGAGTGGTATGGATCCACTAGTGAGCAGAGGTGGAACTTCTCCCAATAAGTGTTAGAAGTAATTTTTCCCCTCACCACAAGAATGACAAGTTTTTTTCCAAAATGTAGAAGTCCATTACTGGGTGGCAGTGGTGAGTTTCTGGAGGGAAAGAATGTAGTTTTTAAGCTCATTCCATTATCTTACTCTGCTGAAGTGGTTTGTCTCCCACTTTTATCCACATCATTTACCTTTCTCTGCCCCGACACAAGAATTTAACACACAAAATTAAAGCCTAAGGGAAAAGGGGGCAGGGGACAAGGATCTGAGCCTGTACCGTGTCAGGAGGGAGTTGCAGATAGAGAGCAGTAGGGTGGAAGTTTTCCTGACAGACCTCCTCATCTGTTTATCACCTCTGGCTATGCAGCAGGACCTGGTCTTCTTGGGTGGGCTGCCAGGAATGGCACATAGCAGCACATACTTCAGCGGGGCCCCAGCACATACCTACCAGCCTGGCTCCCTGCTCCCTTGCTGCCTCCAGCACAGACTGCCATTCTTCTGTCTCCGTTAACAGTTGCAGCAGCAATAATATTTTTAGGCTGTGCATTATGAAAAGATGCAAAAACCGTAGCATGTTTCTCAGGAAGTGACAGACATAATTTTTTCTGATTGATGGAATTTTTTTACTGCTCTCTGATCTCATTTCATTGAATGCCTTCATTTCACACCCTCGAGTAGGTCCTGTTTTATTCCTTCTGGATTAATCTTACCTTTGTTGATTTCCCAAGGAAAAGGTCTTAGTCCTTTTTCTTTCCCATTTGACCAGTGGTCTCTGAAGGTGTGAGAGAAGATACCCTGTTCCCAGAAATCCTAAGCATGCTTTCAGCCTGGGTGCTGCCTGTACTCAGGAAGCTCTGCTGCCACAGTTCCTTGTTGCTTTTACAGATTGTGGCTGTTGTCATGGTCTCAGTTCTCATACTTTCCCATTCCACAACACTGTATATGAATGGCATTGGGAGGGAAGCAGTGGCAGATGCATCAGGTCAGGGACTGAATCACTCCTCAGTAATTTGTCCTTCCCTCTCCTTATCAAGGAGAAAACCCAAGAGTGGGTTTTCTTTTGATGGGACAACAAATTAGAATTCATACAAGAACTTAGTTGTGAAAACTGAGAGCTGTTAATCCTTGTAATGCTGGGTTAAGGTGGGTGAGAGTGTGCATTATATAGGAAGTGCAATATTAAGCTCTAGGAATCTATTTAAATTAAAATCAGAACAGAGATTGCTTTGAAATATTTTACTTGCAGGGTAGTTAGTACATCAACACTAGGATGGCACAGTGGAAAACCTATTTGTTCTAAAAAGAGATGTAAGTAGGCAAATTTACTGTGTGTTGTTGGATTAGTTTTGATGCTTCCTAAAAAAATCAAATGTCAGTATCACTAACTTTAATGGCATCTCTACCACACAGCTAAGTATTAGTTTTCAGATCTAGTAATATTGGAGATTTAAGTATGTTGAGGTCTAGAGAGGGAGCTGATATGGCGTGAAGTATTTGCAGTTTACAGAATAGAAAAGAGGACCTCTGTTAGTTTCTCAGCCATGCTGAGAGGAGTAAAAATTATTGAGTCAGACCTCAGCTATTTTATCCAAATCTCAGTAAATCTTAGCTGATCCTTGATACGAGATCTAATAATACTAGTTATTCATGTTATATGGGTGATTCAACCATTTTTTGGTTTAGCACCAGCAAAGAAAGCAGTTGTAAGAATGAGGTCCAACACACACCTTTCTTTCGAAAGCAGCCATTTGTTTTTCTGACAGATTGAATTAATTCTAGAGCAGATCAAAAGCAAATCACTTAATTTAAAGTCTTGGCTATGACCTTGCATACCTTTCTGTGTGAATATTTATAAATCATTAAATAATCATTGGATCTTTTCTCACAAAGATTACTAAATACTAATTTGCCTTCAAGTACCAGGTAAATTCTGTTTTAGTAGCCATGTCTACAGACAACCAGCAGTATTAAAATCTTGCTTCTAGCAGGCTGGAGACCAAAAAAGAGAAACAGCAATAAAACCAGCTTTTGTATGCAGTATATTTGTGATTGAAATTACTAGAAAATATTTACATATTTAGTTGATTCTGTAATTTGCAGAACAGTAAAAATAATATCTAAGCTTTTTATTATATTCTGACAATTTCAAAATGTAAAAATAATTCACTATGTTATTACTTTGATTTTCACAGATGAATTTAAGCAATTTATGTAGTTTAATTGAAAAGCAGCTCAAGAATTTTTAAAACATGGATTTTGGATATCACATCATTTGTACTGCCAGTTTTGAGATCTGATCTCTCAAGATCAAAACAAACCATATATTTCTTTTGGGAAAAAGACATCACATTTATATTGGGTCATTTTTGTAGCCCAACTTTTTTTCTTCTTTAAGACTATATTAACCCAAGCAGACATTATTTGAGAAGTTACAGGTTGAGGCTCTTGATAGTTTATATATGGATAGCTTAATATGAAACTGGGCTACTACTGAGATGGCTACTGCTTACCAAATGGGTAAAACATAAGGCTTTCAGAGGGTTTTTTTTCTTTTCGTTGGTTGGTGGCTGAACATTTTTTTCCCCAGTGTTTCTTCTACTCTTACAACTGTCTTCCAGTTCCCAGTGCCCAGCTTTCTCTTTGTGATGGCTAGTGCTCCTAACAATTCTGCTTTACAAATAAATGCTATCAGTAATAATGATAGATGCTGCACCACATATGTTTATGGAAATTCTCTGGGAATCTCTGTGTGGGAAAGGGTTTGGAGTATGGTTTGAAAGGGGGTGGGCGGGGAGGTTGTTTTTTTCATTATGTGATACTTGATTTACAAATTGAATCAAGTATTCTTGTTCCAATTTAAGATTCGTTTTGGTAGACTAGCTCATAGATCAATCTCTGTTAAACACAGGCGTATTAATACATGTATTTGCTATGTGGTGTTGGTTTAATTTTGATTCTCCTTTAAAAATAATCCCTGATAAATGGAAGATATTGCTTTCTTGCTAAACTTTTAAGTAAGACTATAAAATACATAGTGTTCTACTAAACTGATCTGTTTTTTTTTTTAATTTACTGAAATCTTCTTTTCTGATTTAATAACATGCTTTAATATTATTGTGATACTTAAATTGCTTCAGATCCCATAAATGTAAGACCTTCAGTTCTAGTTTATTGTTTGCTTCCATTTTATTTTGCCTTGAGACTCTAAATATGTAAGAATTTTATGTAAAAATATGATTACTAAATCAACAGACTGTTTTTCCACTTTAAAAATAATCACCACCTATCCAGACATAGATGTATTATAATAATATAAGACTGAGTATTAAAATAAGTTAATTCACCGCAATAGTCCTACTGTGACAAAATGGCAATGTAAATATATATCTCTCAGTTTGCTCAGGCAAAAGCTTGAAAGCATCAGATGGGGATGAGAACTGAAAGGGATTTTTATGGTTTGTAAAGCTGGTGCCCTACATGAAGTTTAGCAGCATTACTTATCATGTGATTGTCTTTAGGCAGCAGTTGTGGTGGTGTTCAATTTTGCTATGGTTCTGCTGATTTTCCCTGCTATCCTGAGCATGGACCTTTATCGTCGGGAAGACAGGAGACTGGACATATTTTGCTGTTTTACAAGGTGAGAGTGAGCAGTAGCTTTGTCCTTTCTGTGGTCACCAATCAGTGCATTCATTCCTTGTCAGGAGTGGGAGTTCTTCATTCAGGTAGGGTCAGCATGTTATTTTTATGATTTCATTGCTAGTGACTGGCTTACATTTGCTACCTTGTTTTTTACCTGCCTGAAGGGAAAAGCTGAAATACATCTGTCTCCCTCTCTTCCCCCACACCTTCATTCCTATATATGTCCATTTTTACTGTTGGAGAACAACTTTTTGAAAGCAGATGAAAGATCCACTATTTAGGAATATCTTGAAGTATTTTTAGAATGTTACGTTACAGCAAGGTGTCCAGTGCAAGTACTGGCTAATCTTAGAAAGCTGTACATAACTCAGGATACTGAGAAGCCTGACTTACAGTAAATCCTTATGTGTTAATTTTTATTTAAAGGCTTTTATGCCTTTAAACCTAAATAAATAAACTGTAAGATTACTTCCCTTTAGGTGAGTTTTTCATAGAACTATAAGGAATGATCACTACCTTTACAGGGTAATGCTTGATAAAATGGCCTTTGTGGCTGCAGTAGTAATATAGAATGATTATACTGCCATTGTAAAGTGTGTACAAACATACTCTCACCTGATACACAGCCAACTCTGAGCCTAGAATGGGGTTTAGAGTCTGCTGTCGTCAGTGGAGCCACTGCTTGGAAATGAAACATCTTTTCTACCTTAGTTTTTGCTTTTGACTGCAGTAAAGAGGATGAGCTACATTTCTACATATGTACTCCTACTGTCATAACCAGTATGGGGAGAATCTGCATTGGGATGTCTTAGTCTTCTACAGGCATCTGGGAGCTGATAGTTTGATATTTTAATGTCAAAGGAAGAAAGCATTTTACTAAATTTGTTTCTGAGGAAATGGTTAAAACAGTGAGTGGATCCCAAGCTATTTCTTATTCAGTCGTAGTTTCAGAGAACAGCTAAATATATTAGAGTCTTGGAGTCCTGATTCTCAGGAATTCAGGGCACTCAAACCTTCCATTTATTTCTTCATCTAAAGCTGCTCCAAATGTGCATCAGAATTCAGCCCCTTTGCATGTGAAGAAATGCAGTTAGTGAGAGCTTGCTTTGATTACATAGGCAACATTCTGAATTCCTCTTGTTTTTGTAGGATTTGTGACTTGGTGAAAAATATCTGATTCTGTTTACTATCATCCATTTGTCAATTCTCATGTACAGGAATAGGCTTGTCTCCAATAATTATAATTTTTTTTATATAAACTAGGTATCTGATAGGGTCTTGCATAGACTAAAATAAAGGGAATACTTCAATTACTTCTGTGATTATGTCTCTTCATGTGGCCCATATGGAATGAATCCTTTCATTAATACTTTAATGTTTTCCTGATTTATAAAATATTTAGCCAGTATAGGGCAGTGGTTTCCACCTGCCTCCCAAAAGTCTGAGATCTTATCCAGAATGCCCAAATATTATTTAACAGTTACTGCATTTGTTCTAAACAGAAGAACTAGCTGTGTCATGCATTTGCCTCTTCATCTAAATATCTTAATTCTCAGCATGGGTACAGAGATGCAAACTCACAGATTTACCGTACATTCAGACTGTGTGCAACTACCTGATGAACACGTGTAATTAATGGAGTGATGTGTGTACGTGCCAATGTCTTCAGATTTGGGAACAGATGCTGTTTCCTTTTTTCTGGAGGACAAAAATTTGCACATATTCTCAGGGACCTGCACTATGAACCGTGTCTGAGAAATGTTTCCTAAATGCATAGAATGAATTCAACATCTAAGCATCTAAACATCTAATTACATACGTAATTAGTGTAAAGTGTCCAATAGAAGTAGAAGCAATCTCAGATGGAAGCATGTTATACTATCTAGCCTGGTTAAAATAAAGATCTGTCTCAATGCGATCAGATGTTTTTCTCTTCTCTTACAGCCCATGTGTCACTAGAGTGATTCAGGTTGAGCCTCAAGCATATGCAGAAAATGACAATACTTGCTACAGTCCTCCACCCCCATACAGCAGCCACAGTTTTGCACATGAAACTCAGATTACAATGCAGTCCACAGTGCAGTTGCGCACAGAGTATGATCCTCACACGCAGGTGTACTACACCACAGCAGAACCTCGCTCAGAAATATCTGTGCAGCCAGTGACAGTGACACAAGATAACCTGAGCTGCCAGAGCCCAGAAAACACAAGCTCAACGAGGGATTTACTTTCCCAATTCTCTGACTCCAGTGTACATTGCCTTGAGCAACCCTGTACGAAGTGGACACTCTCATCTTTTGCAGAAAAGCATTATGCTCCATTCCTTCTGAAACCAAAAGCTAAGGTAATCGGGTAACTGTTTACCTATTTTTCAAAATTAGACTTCTGCCTTGCCCAGTTATACAATAATTCTGACAGTGGTATTAAATATAAGGAATAGATACAACTCTTGTGAAATAACATTTTTTAATAATTTCTCAACTGATTTCTTATTTTAAAAGTTTTATATTGCAAGTGCTGTAGAGACATACTTCAAATATACTGTATGAGTGAAGGTTCTGGTGACTTTTAGTAATATAAACTTGTGAACAGTGAAATTAGTCTCTTTACTACAATATAAATTTCTCATCCATGATGCAGAGTCCCTTCAAGGAAGCACCAATGACCTTAGTCTTGTAGTATGTATATGCAAGAAAAAAATTCCAGAAAAATAAAAGCTTGAAAGGTGTTTCCAGCTGCTTACAGAGCGTGGCAAATTGGTGCATCACTGAAATGGAAGTTTAGTGGACACTGTTTTGCTTGAACCCTTAATTAATGCTTCCTGCCTTTCTTTTTTACATCTACATAAAAGCAGAACCACCTGCTGTCTCTGCTTGTGGTGGGGAGATAACTCACTTTATTATGTCAATAATAGTAAAGGCAGCTCTGGAATTTCAGTAGGGGTTTTCAGGATGCCTTAGGCTCTGCAGTCACAAAATATGGGCCTCNCTGCACAGTTCAAGTACTTTTCGTTCTACAACATGTATATTGTGACACAGAAAGCAGACTATCCAAATGTCCAGCACTTACTTTATGAACTCCACAGAAGTTTCAGCAATGTGGCATATGTTTTGTTGGAAGAGGATAGGCAGCTCCCCAAAATGTGGTTGCACTACTTTCGAGACTGGCTGCAAGGTAAGAGAGCGTTACAGAAACTTTTCTTAGTTCATCAGAAAGAACAGTTGTTCACAGTGGAATTGCTGCCTTCTTCAAATACAGTCACACTGTTAAAAACTCTGAGCAGTAGGGAGCATGCCTAGGTGTTGCTTTGAACCTATGTATGGACTCACTTTTTGTCACTTAAATTCTTTGTGTTTAAGTTTGCTCCCCAATAAGACAGTTTTGAAGTTCTAAGTGATTATATCCATGCCATTCATGTCTAAGCAGCTGATGAGGTGTTATGCATTATGCCAAATATTACCCTATGTCTTGGGTAAATAAATATTTGGTGAGTATTTTCAGAGCAGTAAATGAAAAGTCCCTGAAAAGCCCAGAATACAGTGATGTATTCTGACACAGGCATAACTTTCAGTTCTTGAGTGATCTTGTTGGCTTTAACTAGGACTGCTGGCATGAAGAAAATTGAGTGTGGCTTATGTATTTTATTGGTTAGGAAGTTACTACATAGTCTAGGTTTCCAATCAACTACACTCACGCTTTCTGTGATGCTGCTTTTCTGTGCTGAATTGCAACACAGTGGGGAAAGACAAGAGAAGGCATGG
>VZTT01069781.1:63689-85524 GCA_013400855.1 Buphagus erythrorhynchus
CTGGGGATCTCCAGCTACCCAAATGGTTACCCATTTCTGTTCTGGGAGCAATACATTGGACTTCGTCACTGGCTCCTCCTATCCATTAGCGTGGTTTTAGCTTGCACGTTTCTGGTGTGTGCCCTCTTCCTCCTAAACCCCTGGACAGCTGGGATCATTGTAAGTTTATTATAAGGGTCTTTGTTGAAGTCAAATTCCTTTCAGCATAGCTCTTGCTGAAGTCGGGAAGGTTTTGTTTATGTCTGGGCCTCTGGTGGAGTATGTATATTGCATCATTCATTATATATTTATTCAACTTGNAAACAATTTCTAATTCTGTATTGCTTCTCTTCTTTTGTCACACATAGTTATTTTTCAAGGCAGTTGCTTGACTAGCTTGTCCATGAATTTTTCCAGCCGTTCCTGAATGAAATCTTTCTGGAAAAAACTGAAATGCTTATGTTGTACAGTACGCACTGTGGAAAACCTGTAACTGAGCTATCGAGGAGAAGGAGCGTAAAACTGTAAACTGCAGAGAGTACTCCTCCATGCTTTCTGCAAGGCACCAAAAGCCTCTCAGTAAACATTCAAGTTAAATTGAATGATGATGTTCCTATGTTTAAATTCCTTAAACTATCGTATGGTTTATAAAACGCCAGAAGTAGAAAAGCATAAAACAGTTACTAGTTTTTGTAATGTACATTTATAGGACAGGTATGTTAAAAGGTAAATGTTTAGTCTAGAATATTTTTCACAGCACCTTATCAAGCAATTTATGTTATTATGCTTGATTCATTAGCTTATAAAATCATTTATTGTAGTGCATACTTTTTTTTCCCTTGGAAAAGGCGTTTATTTTCAGAGTCCACCATTGCTTTTATAGGTGTGTCAATTTTTTTTCCTGCTTGGCTTTAGCTACTTTTAAAGTTGATTCTCCAGATTTTCTCCTCTCCCTTTTCCTCAGTTTTTTTACAAGGTAGATGAAAGAACAATAAAAGCTTCCTCTTATAGTTTACTGTTCATTTTGTCCATGTCAATCCCCCCAAATACCTTAAAAGCTCAGAGTCCCTCTGTAACCTGAGCAGCTGATTATGACATTCACTTTCTTCTGTGCTTTAGACATCCTCACTTTTATTTGTAGTTCTACAAAAGAGAGTTCAAATACAGGTAGTTGAAAGATACTTTTTCTGGAAGGTTTGTCTGAAAGATGGGTGAAAAAGAAAAATGTACCTGTGAGGTATCCATGATAAGGAGGAACAAATGGTTTTTCAGCTCACTGATGGATTGTAACTAATACAAAGCTGGTGCTTCATATGTTAACTGGTTCTTAGGGTGTAATTTAGACTGGCTATTCAGCATTCATTGCCATTGAGAAAAATGAACCAAGTAAAAGCAGCTTGTCTTTGAGAATATAGGATGGCTTTAAGGAATATGTCCAGTGGTAACCATGTTATTTTGAAATGTCTTTCTCCTCATTGTCTGGAGTATAACAGGATACTAACAGATGTTTGAAATCATCTAGGTGGTGGTACTGGCTCTGATGACTGTGGAGCTGTTTGGCATGATGGGTCTAATTGGAATAAAGCTGAGTGCAGTGCCTGTGGTTATCCTGATTGCTTCTGTTGGCATTGGTGTGGAATTCACTGTTCATGTTGCTTTGGTACGTAAAATCAAGAAGCATTTTAAAAACTAAAATGATGACAATGTTCAGATCAAAAATTCTTACAGTTTCTTGTCGGTGACATGATTCTCAGAAGCAAAATTATTACGGTTTTGTGTACCTTTCTGTTTGTCTCAATGGAACAGAGTTGACCTTGATGAGGTAGTTCCTAACTATTGAGTCAGTCTCCCAGGAAACAAGAGAGGATACATTAGCTATGACACCTGTTTGTCTGATTGATTCAATTATATAGAGAAAACAGAGATCTTAAATCACCTTGCTTCAGTCCAGACTCTCATGATCCTTGTTGCATCAGAGTTACACAGCTTTTAGTTGCCTCTTGCATGTAGATTCTCTATCTTGCAAAAGAGAATTCTTCAGAGGGTGTTTTTCAAAATCAGATATTCAGACTTCTTGAATGTGAACATGTTTGAATTAGTATTCCAGTTGTAAAATCTGCACCTTCTTCTCGGAAGCCATTGGTTAATAATAGTGGGCACAAACATGCAGTCTGTCGGAAAATATTTTTATACTGTTTAGTGGTTTAGATGATGTACAGAGTTAGGTCACATAAAGTCACTTTAACTGAAAAGAGTCATTTTGAGAAAAACCACAGTGGAAGTAGGGTAAGGTTAAAGAGGAGCAGTTGGATTCCTGAACTGATGACATACTTTTTTCCCCTGCTGCTACAGATAGATAGAATTTTGAAGGAAAATGAGTTTGCTAGGATTTGGAATAATTTGGGAAGTGTTAGAAACCAATAGTGTAGAAGAGGAAGAAAGAAATTACAGCGTCTTAGTATTGAAGATTTGAAACAGGAAAAATGGAATAAAAAAGGAAAAAACAGTTGTTTCTAGATGGGAAGAAACTAATTTAATTTACAAGACTTTATGGGTCACCTGTGCCTGAAGGTAAAATGCCAAGCAAACTCACATTGACACTGGAGATAAAAACTATGGAACATATAAATAGTCAAATCAGTGTTGTATAAACAAAAAAGGCAGCTCTGGAACTTTTAATGCTGAATTTAATTGAGTTTAAGAGTGATTCACAATCCTCTTGTGGGTCAGTTTTCTGCTGTTGCTTGTGAATTGTGACCTTGGCTTTTTTTCTAGTTTTCTAGAGAAGAGTGACTTAAATTCCTGGACTGTGAGGAAGATAGCTGCTTCAGCACGTATCTTAATAGCCAGTAGGGAATTAACCAAAGAGAGCCCTTACAAATCACAGGAAGAAGATCAGCCAGGTTGTTGTTTTCTTAAACCATTAAGTCATATACAAAGTAGACAAATTCATAACAAACACCAGCATTTGCGTGTTCTTGATAGAGCTTATTCATAAGGAGTTGCAAGGATGAAGGCAGTTCACTAGTCATATTGTTGCTCAGGCACTACCATGTTCAGCACTATTCCTAGGATAATTTTGTATGTATAGAACTGCTAGCTTTGAAGTACTAAAAGTTTCAAAAACTTTTTTTCTTTTTTTGAGTGAAATGAAAATGTTGAAAAAAGTTGCAGAAGCTGTGGACCCACAAAAATGAGAGGAGTAGCCCTACAGTTTTCACACCTGAAGTGCTCTCACCATGATGTGAATTCTTTTCAGGTGGAAATAGGCAAATCCAGAGACAAAAGGCTACTGTTGCAAGTAGGCATTGCTTCCAGAATTATTACGGTCTGACTCTGTCATCAGTGCTTACTCTGGTTTTGTGACTTCAGCAGCTGCTATGTGGTGTAACTGCAGGAGCAGACCTTCTCTCAAGGGTTAGCCAGCTACGGAGATAACTTTGATAAACTGTGGTTTGGAGTAATTAACTGATGGAACACTGTATATGCTAGGAGAGAAGCTGTTTGGACGGTTTTATACACCTGCCTAAGGAAATGGACATTTTTGTTTTTACAGGCGTTTTTAACTGCCATAGGAGACAGGAACCATAGGGCTGTCCTTGCATTGGAACACATGTTTGCACCAGTGCTGGATGGGGCCGTGTCCACTCTGCTTGGAGTGTTAATGCTTGCAGGATCAGAGTTTGATTTTATTGTCAGGTAAAGCATTTTTGTGTTTTGACTTTCTTTCAAAAATAAAAATAAGTGTGCTTTTAATTTTTATTCACTTCAGTGAATCTGTCATTTTATTACTATGCATGGTGTGTCAAGTATGCTTACATCATGGTCCTGCTTTCCCTCTGTTTTATTAACTCCTTGTTACTTGCTAGACTTGGTAGTATTTCCATTGCTGACATTAAAGTCTGTTCCAGGAAAATCTGACACTTAGCATGAAGGAACACAAAAATGTCGCTCTTTAGAAAGTTTGCTAATTCTGGGTTTGAATTAGTTCAAAGCATCTTGTATTGTCCAGTATTAGCTGCATCTGACCTTTAGCCTTGAGGTCCTCCAGACTTCTTGTATGCACAAGAATTTGTATGCAAAGGACACGTGAACCTACAAACAGTCAACTGTGCTGCAAGTGACTCTCTCAGGGCCTTCCCCTTCTATCCTTATGTGGGTTTTACATAATGAGGAAAAGAGGTGGGGGGATGTGGGGGGAAGAAAGCCCTGTTTTGGAGCTGGGGAACCATAAATATGAACACAGAACTTCATACTAAAATTTTGTACAGCAAAGCCTAAAGGCCCTTCTGTTTAGACCTACAAGCAGGCTGTTTCTTGTGAATATAATTAAGAACGTGAGTTTGTCAAGTGTAGAGGAAAGCAAGTCTTTTCTTAAGGGGCATTTGAGAAGTGCAATGAAACAGATCCTCTTCTATTCCAAACAACCTGTGGAGCTCTGCAAAATGGCTAAGCTTAGAAGTAACACAGGCTCTTTGTGGTAAACTACAGCACACACACAAAAAAATAATCCAAGCCCTAAAATGGAACTGAGGTAGAACTGGGCTAAATAAAAATGCTCTGAAAGATGGCTTAACTACTTAGGTAGACATAAGCTGGATAGATCACTAGACTTAACTGACATCCATTTGACAACAAGAACAACAAAATGTCAGCAGCAGGAACTGAGAGAATGACTGCTAAATCTCATCAGGCTTTTTGTTTATGTATGAAAGAGATTTGAAGAAAGCAGGCAGTTTGCAGTTAGATTTCATGAAACTTGCATGAAGATTATTACTATTTAGGTATTCCATGTTCTGAAATAGAAATGTTTTTTCCCCCAAAATCACTATTTTTTACTTTATTGTATTGGTGTTGAAGAAATAGAATTATTCTTTTAGGACCTGGTTTTGTAAGGGTTAGAACATTTTGACATATATGTTACCGATAGATTTAACCTAAATTTACAGGGGTACATTTTTGGTGTGCTATTTTCCTACCTAATAGATGAGATTTTGGCAACCATTTTTGTGTCATAGCAAATGGAAGATTGTAGCAGCCCTTCACGCCAAATTTGGATTGGATGTGCTCTCAGTTTATAAAATGAGCCTTTCAACTTTTCAACTTATGTTATTTTACATTTTTTGGCCATCAGTTTCTGATTTTATAGCAAATCTCACTTCAGTTTGGCGTGTTTAAAAAATATAATAACATAAACTATGGGGAGCCTGAGCATTGTTAGAGTGGGCGAAGAAGATCCTAAACTTCCGGAAAGCGACAGATTAGTCCAGCAGTGTGGAAGATTAAGTAAATTAACAGACACTGTATACACCAACTGGTCAAAGCTATAATCCTCCTGTTTATTCTAATGTTAGATGGATGAGATGCAAATGTTTTTAATGCCTGTTGTTGATCTGTGTCCCAGTTTAAAGTTCTGGTAGTTTATGTTAATAGAGTAGATTGGCTTGCTGATTTTTGTTAATGCAGATCAGAAACTCCCAGATGTTTACAATAGCAGGATATTTATAGTTTTACAGGAGTCTGATATATTTGATCAGATGTGGAAACAGGGAGGCAGTAAAGTTTGTTGCCAGATAGACAATGAAATCAGCAGACGCATTAGTAGCAAACTTGCCCTCTGTTTTTCTCCTTTGCCTTCTCCTCCAGGAATTTACCAAGACTGAGTCCTTGAAATCATTAGTTACAATGCAGCCTTAAGTTTAGTCTGAGCCCCAGCTGTGCCGAATACCAACTAGCAAGACTTTCCTTTTACTGACAGGTTTACCTTGGTATTCATGAAGGATCCCAGACCTTAGCCCTCAGTGGTGGGAAAGGACAACTACTTGTGCACTTTTCTCTTCTTCCATAGTATTTCAGCCTTTATGTTTGAATTGGCTGACGCAAAACAAGAGTATTCAGAGATGCTAAATTGTTCAACAAAAGATTAGTCTGCAATGCAGCTCTGCCATTGTGGAGCGCTCTTACTCAGTACAATGCTGAAGCTTACTATAGAATGGGCATTTTCTTTGCAGAAAGCGGGTTCCTATGTTGTAAAAGAGTTGCAATTCAAGCTATTTGGTAAAACTGGAACTCACAGAATTCTAGGCGTTAAGTTTGATTAATGAACGGCAAGGAAAACCCTTACCTGATATACTGTAGATTTAATTAGACATTCTGCTATAAGTTGCAGAAGCGTTTCACAGTGGATTAGCTGCTGGGAGAAGAGGGCTTCTTTTCCTTCTACACTAAATTGTTTAAATTCTACACCCTTCACTTCATTTGTTTGCTTCTGCTGGGTTTTCACTAATGGGGGCCCCTTTTCATTGTATTTGTGCTTTCAATCCATTCAGCCATTCCCTGCACATTCCATATTTTTGTGTTTGTGTAACACATTCATAAATAACATTACATGCTTCCAGATTCTGGGAAATTAACAAATGTAATTTTTTTTCTTTCCTTTCTCAACTAACACTTTGTGGAATGTAGCTTCTCTAATTCAAAAGGTAAAAATCCCTAAATCTTATATGAAAAGTGATATAATTGTTTCCTTTTATGTTAGTAATATGTTAGAGTTAATTTAGTATCTGTATTATTGTAACATATGTAGGAGTAATTTGTAATCCCTTGTTTCTAACGGTGGCTATTCTCTCTCCCAAACCATTTAAACTGTATTTCAGGTATTTCTTTGCTGTTTTGGCAATCCTAACCATTCTGGGAGTTCTCAATGGATTGGTGCTGCTTCCTGTTCTTCTCTCATTCTTTGGACCATACCCCGAGGTCAGTAAAATTAATTGTGAACAGAAAAAATAATACTATGTCTGCACTGCTGTCCCCCTCAATCACCCCCTTTAGAAAGTTTTTAGAAAGCATTTTTAAAATTTTCTTGGATTAAGTTTCTTGCTCTTAAGCTTTTTAATATTTTTTTATTAAAAGTGCTGTTCATTACATAGTCAATACTACTCTATTTTTAAAGGTTTTTTTAATAAGTCTTGTTTTAGAGGTCGCAATGAGCAAACCTGATAGTGTTATTTATACTGCTAGCATAATGTGATACAGAAGCAAGTTTGTAAAATAAGGATTTCCCTCAATATTTTGCAAAAGATAGTTTTATACACTTACCTTTTACTTTCCTACCTCACTGGCTCTGTTGCATTCTTCAAAGTGTTTAACTGAGCAGACCACCGGGAAGGCCTGTGTGGACCAACACACACAGTGGTGGTCCACAGACCACACCTTGATTGGTCTGCCAGAAGGTCCCCACTGTCCAGCCACCTCTCCCTGTGGCATTCTCCTGCCTCAAGTAGCATTTTTGCTACTTGATGTGGGGAAGGCTTCCCTTAGATGTTGATGACTTTACAGTACAAAGTCCAAGTCAAGACTCCAGGATTCACAGATACCAACTTTATATTTGGTTCTTGATCATTTATTACCTACTCTGCAGTTAATACAATTACTGTGTTACATGGGATTATCTTTATCACGTGTCAGTACAGTCAGTGTGCTATGTTTCACATGTCTGTATATATGTGTGTGCACAAGAATAAAGCACAAGCTATATATACAGCACTGGTACATTTCAGAAGTGTTTGGGTTCTTTTAATGTTAGTAAAACAGTTTTGACAACAATGTGTAATCTCTTAATCCCTAACAGTATGCATGACCTGTCTCTTATTTAAACAATTTGTATGTGTGTGTTATTACCATATATATTGCAGTGGTGTGTGTATGCATCTCTCTTTGCAAATAGACACCGAGTAACCCTGTGCCAACTCACTGAGGTGATTTTATGAAATCACTGCTAATGCTTGCTGAAGGGGGAGGGGGTCCCACATATTACTTTTATATTTACAAGTGCAAGTGCATGCACATACGCACATACATGCTCTTCCTGAAACAATGATACCCAGAAGAATCTGAGTAGTCTTGTTTAGATACGTATCTGTAGATGGAGGTCATGTCTTTTATACTTAAATTATTTTTTTTCAGTTCTGTATCTCTGTTCATCAGAAAATGGTTGGCATGGCAGGGTGTATTTGGCAGAACATGGTTTGTGTCAAGCACTAGTGATTAAAAGGGTAAAGCTAGCTAAATGTAACTGAAAGTGTTGCTGTCATCAGGTTTCTCCAGCCAATGGACAGGACAGATTGCCCACACCATCTCCAGAGCCACCCCCTGGCACTGTGAGGTTTGCACTGCCACCTGGCCACATAAATCATGCGTCAGATTCCTCTGATTCTGAGTACAGCTCTCAAACCACAGTGTCTGGCATCAGTGAAGAGCTGCATCAGTATGAGGCCACGCAAGGCTCTGGGGCACCAGTCCATCAAGTAATAGTGGAAGCAACTGAGAATCCTGTCTTTGCAAGATCCACTGTAAGTAGCTTTCATGCGGACTAACAGGAGGGCAAGAACAAGTTTCTTGGTGTGTTTTGTTTTTTGGTTTTTTTTGGGTGTTTTTTGTTTGTTTGTTTGGGTTTGGTTTTTTTGGTTTTTTTTTGTTTTTTTTTTAATCTATTTATTTTCGTGGAAAACTCTTTCTGACTGATAGTGATTTGTGACTTTGTGCCAAAACCTGTTAGCTGGGAGTGAAGGTTATCCTCATTCTCTCCTTTAGAATTGAGTTGGGGGTGAAGTGGTGGTACAAAAGCAGAGGCCTTTGGCATGGGTAATATCTATTACATCCTATTGGCACCAGCCACAAGAGAGAGCTCTCAGTCTGTTGGATGACTGTTTCCAGAGAGAGAAGGAGGAGAGATTATAAGATTCCAACCTCTTTCACACTCCTGGTAGCTCCTTGTGGATCACTATCATACACCTCTCTTTGTCAGCACATTTTGGTGACGAAGATTAGGGACAGAAGAAAGCAGTTTAGGCATTTTATCAAATCTTGGGCCTTGTTGCATCTTGCTCCTGGGTTGGCATAATTGCGATTTCAAAGGAAAGTGAAAAAGCTCTGTCTCCTACCCCTGCTGATGTTGCATGCTGAGCTGCAATGCGGATCTGGTTTTGTTCAGCAGAGACCTAGAAATAGGTACAAGCACAGCCACATTTGAAGTTGGTCACGGTTTATTGACTGATGTAGCTGCTGTGCTTCACGCTCTTTATGGAAATCAGAAAACAGATTCCTATAGTCTATACAAACTACCCTGCTAACATCCTGTGTATGTTCCCTGCATGGAATAGCCTTTTCCAAATGTCTGCAATTCTGCTTGTTGAGTTAAGATCAAGCGCTTGTCACCCATTCCCCTGAAAAGATGGACCAGCATGTAGAAAGCTTACAATAATGTTTTCAGCTGTCATCCTGTGTTTTTCTGAAGATATGCTTTCCAGGTTTTAATAACTTCAGACAAAAACCATGGAAAAATCAATTATCAGATTCCACAACATCCCCTCTGTAGAGTCAGAACATTATTATAATTATTCTCAGCATACAAAACGAGCAAGCGTAGTGCTTGTTTGCCTTGCTTTGTCGGAGGCATAACGGTGCGTGTCTCTCTCAGGTGGTTCAGCCGGAAGCAAGGCATCAGCCGAGTCCTAGGCTGCAGCCAAATCCTGATCCCAGCACGCAGCAGCCCTGGCATCAGGGCAGACAGCCCAAAAGGGCAGCGAGGGAAGGGCCGCGACCACCTCCTTACCGCCCTCGCAGGGACGCGTTTGAGATTTCTACGGAAGGGCACTCGGGACCCAGCAGCAGGGAGCGCTTGGGCCACAAGGCCCGCTCCCACAGCGGGAGGAGCCCGGCGTTCGGGGCGGCGGGCGCCGCGGGAGCGGCCTACTGCCAGCCCATCACTACCGTGACTGCCTCGGCCTCCGTCACCGTGGCCGTGCACCCTGCCCTGCACGGGCACGGCTCCCGCGGGGCGAGCTGCCCGGCCTACGATGGACACCAGGAAGCTGCCCATGCACCGTTCGAGGACCCCCATGTGCCTTTCAACGTGCGCTGTGAAAGAAGAAATTCTAAAGTAGAAGTTATAGAACTGCAAGATGTTGAATGTGAGGAAAGGATACCTGGCAACAGCTCACAATAAGGTACATCCGCCCCGTGTAACTGCAAGCTTTGGCTTGTGTCAGGCAATGGTGTGATCAAAGGAAAGAGGAAAAATAAAGTTTCTCAGAGGTATCTTTTTATAGATCACAGTACTTACAGGTCACACTGATGACCTTAAATCTGCTAACTGTGAATATCGTACATTTTGCACTAGACGTGAGGTTGGCTAAGATAGTGCTGTCCAACACTGGGAAGTCATAGTACATTCAGATATGAGCCTGGCAAAATGGGTAAGTACATCATACAATGCCAGTTTACCAAATGAGGAAAATAAAGCAGAGATGTTGTATAACGTCTTCAGAGCTGTGCAGCTGCACTTACCCATTGTGTCAGTCCTGTCTTCTGATCCCTGAATCATGCATGCTCTGAAACGTTATGCAAAATGAGTGTAAAATTGCCAGATACTTTAGGATTGTCATCTCTTGAATAAAATAGTTTGTGAAAGAATTTAAAGTCTGTAATGAGGACTGAGTCCCTCTGGAAGATGAGCCAAGTGAGAAGTGGGAAGTCCTACCATGCCGAGTGCACTGCTGTTCAGCCAGATGTCCCCTTCTCTTTGGGGGCGCCTTCAGAGACTTGAAGGTGTCTGAGCCAACCTCTGCCTTGCTAGGGGCAGCTGCAGTGGCTGTTGCAGGTTTGCACAGTATAGAGCTGCCCATTGAGTTCTTACACTGAAACTTTTTGGGGCTTTTACCCGAAAAACCATTTCTTACTATTTTTACAATGTTCTTCTCTTGCAGGGGAAAAAGAAGCTGTTAGAATAGTTACTTATATATGGATTCCTGTTTTTTCTCTTTGCTTGTCTGAGCTTTTCAGTGACAGACACCAGTTTGAGCAGAGCAAGTAATTTTATTTTGATTCTAGAATATTTTGCATGTACACACGCATGCATGTGTATGCACACACACAGAGTTTTGATGGAAATTTTTATGATAATTCAAAATGAAACCATTTTCTGAATTATTAAATGTCTCTCCGAACATCCCAAAGCACAAGTAGACCTGAATGCTTTTAGCCTTGCAGTCTAGAAATATGAAGTAGTATCCACAGAACAAGGAAATACTTGGGCTTAGCTTTTTCAAGATGAAGTTCATCGTAATATGAGACTCTTAAATAAGCTCATTATTCAATGTAGCATACTTCTCCTTCAATTGTTCATTGGTTTTGACTGAATTTGTCACAGGTATCTAAAACTGAGAACTTAGAAATTAAAGCAGCTACATTTTTTTAATCGGTATCAGTATATTTCTTCACCAGGAAATTAATGACTGAGATGAAAGCAGAGCCAGAATTTCCTGACTGCTAACTCTAACTCAAGAATCATTAAATGAGTTGGCTGAGTTTGATTTGTTTGTTTATCTTGAACTTTAGTGAATGTTTGCTTTTTTTTTTTCCTCTCCTTATTTTTACAGGGTAATAACTGAAGCAAAGAAGAGGCCAAAGATGGAAAACTGTATTCCAGAACTGCTTGAAGAGAACTGCTTAAAGTTGTAGAAGAGGACATGCTGCATCGGGACAACAGTTCACTGTTACTGTAACCTATTGTATTATTTTGTTAAATATTTCTTTTAAGTATTTAAAAGATGTACACATATGTAATATACAAAAGAACGATGTAAAGTAGTATAATCTGGAGTAATTTGCCTTTGGGCAATAGAATGGGGACAATATTGTGTGCTTTTTGTACTTTTTGTACATTGATATCTGTGCCACAACTAAGCTTAATCTAGTTCTAAATTTCAGCATAAGTTGCTGCTGCTTAAGTATTTTATAATTTACTTGTATAATTCTATGCAAATATTGCTTATGTGATAGGATTTTTTAAAGGTACATGTCTGTTTAAAATATTTTAAATTTGTATATCACAACCCTGTGGTAGTATGAAATGTTACTGTTAACTTTCAAACACGCTATGCGTGGTAATTTTTAAAATAAGCAAATATGAAGAAAAGCAAGTTTATCTGGGAGGCTTAAATAGACTTGAGTATGTGCAGGCTTTGTTTTGCTGTATGTGTCCCAGTGTGCATCTGGACATATGCATGCTTTTGTGTGTATGTTCTTGGTGTACTGTAGTTTCTCTTTTACTGTATGTTAACACTTGGTGGGCTTACAAACCCACTGATGCTGATGTGAGTCTGGCTTTCCCTGTTAGTAGGCACTAGTGAAAACTGTTGTTTACCAGTATATACAATTATAGACTGCCATCATCAAAGGCCCAGCTAAAATGCTAGAGAAGACAGGGAGTTGAGGTTTGGAACTACATTTCAGTTCCCAAACCCTTAATGACTTGGTTCATATGACTTTGGTCAAGTCACTTAACTGCCCCATGCCTCAATTTCTCATTCTGTAAAATGGTTATAATTACACTTACCTACCTCCCAGGAATGTTGTGAGGGTGAGGCTTAATTACTGTTCATGTAGTACTTTGATTTTTTTTTTTTTTCCCTCGCAAAATGTGCCAGGTAAGTGCAAGCGCTATAACCATTATTTTTTCACTTCCAAAGGTGCTGGATATTGAGAGGTGCTGGTGGTTATAGAAATACAATGAGCATCTGCCTGATTTTGATACTGTTAGTTGTGATTGGCATTAAAGCTGGATAATGAATTGTTTGATGGTAAGCCACAGCTTAGCTGGGTAATTACACCATTGAAAGCAGTATCTTTGGTCATCTTATTTTCATGGCGGGAAGGAGTTAATAGTAAGTGATAAAAATCTAATGAAAGGATTAAAAAAAAAGGTATTTTCACTTTTTAAATATAAATGGCTTTCTGGTGGGCTAGGACGGTAATGACACATAAGGCCTGGGTAGTTCTTTTCTATATTGTTTGTGTTTTCCCATGCTGCATTGGCACTTTTAATTATAACAGCTAAACTGGGATCTCTTTGTGAAACTAATTTAGCTTTTTGTACTATTATTTTTAAACTAAAAGGGGATTGCTGCAGGTGAAGGGTCTGGAAAAACACTACACTCTGTATTCCAGTTAGAAATATACCCTAGGAACAAAGAACCTTAATTTAAAATAATGCAACACAAGTTTTCAATATCTCTGTCTTCTTTATCTTTTTTCTGCCCTTCACCAAGCTGTTTTTTAGAGCAGGTAGATGTTCAGTTTTGTATTCAGAGCCAAACACAACCAATATTCAGTTTCTAAACACAGCAGTGGTGGGGCTTTTCTTTATTTATACCTGAACAGCAGTGGCCAATTCTTTGATGGGAAAGTGTTGTTTTTCTCCAGTGGCTTCAGGGAGTCTATCTTTGCCCACAGACCTTGCCAGCAAAACAAATGGGGATAATTAGAATGCACAAATTTCCATGGCTTTTTTGCTCACTTGAAAACACTTTGATATGAGGCACTTGTTTACAGATCTCCAATGTGAACGCTCGAAGAGCAGGTGGCGAGAGCCTGGTGTCATTCTGGTGATACGTAAGCTACTGTTTCAGTGCACACCAAGGGTTAATGTCATAACTGCCTACTGGTCCAGTTCACTGTCTAACGTGAAAACTCTTGATGACAAAAAGATGAGGGGACCCAATTTAGCACTAGCAGCATAATGACCTCAGATCATACAAACTCTGCAAAAAACTGTGTGATACTAATCGGAAGCTGCCTTCAACCACCACGCTTATGGTCAGTGGTTGGCAGGGCTCCCACTGACACCACTCTGTGCCGCAGGCTGCCTTGCTTCCTGCTCTTCCTTCAGGGGGAAGGAGCCTAGGGCAAGCTGCAGTGTCTCTCACCTGCCCCTGCCCAGGTCTTCCTGCGTGCTTGTGTGTGGGTGAGCTGTCTGCTGCTTTGTGCACAATGTAGACCTTCTTCTTCGATAGTCACATTGGCAAGGGGAGAATTCAGTGGCTGGCAACATTTATTTTGTTTTGGTTATGTTTCTTAACTTTTTCAATCATGGGTGATATTTATATTTTTGTATCATAAGAATGTTTTTCTTACAGTATTTGTCATGCCAGTTTATAACAAACAAAATGCAGGGATTTTATTTCTATTGGAAACACTATTACAGTTATGTTTTTACTGTTTAATGGATTTTTATTTGTATAGAGTGCTTACTAATGTTAAATAGGAAAGAGTATATAACATTTACATTATGGACTTGTTGTAGCTTTTAGTGTAAGGAGTTAAAAGGAAAAAAAATATTCAAACTGGGTCTCATTGCCTGCCTGTTTGGTAGGAGTGGGTTTGTGTCATTTCAGTTACAAAGATAAAATTATGCCATATAATTTATTTATATGAAAATTTATTTTTGTAGTGTACATAGTAGTCATCAAGTCTTTCAACAGAAGTATATTTTTAAAGAGTTTATATGTAATGATGATACCATTATGTTTTGGAACACTGCTGAGATACAATTACAGTGCACACTTTTCCTTGTAAACCCTCTGAAGAAAAGAAAGTGTTTAACAGTGTTAAGAGAGAAAGAGAGTGTGAATATTCATACATTTCTGAACTGTGTATTAGTTACCATTTGTGATCTAGTGTGGTTCTCATTTTAAGCTTTGAATGGAAATTGTACAAACTCTCTAAATATTAATGTTCAAACACTGATAGAAATTCTAACATGAATAAAAAAAATATTATAACTTACTGGTTATGGATTTGGTTGTTTATGGAATGCTTCTTTATTTACTGCTGGTGATCTCTGCAGGTGCAACCATGCAAGCATTCTGATTTCGAGCATGAATCTGAGATCTTTCAGTATTTGGGATGTGTGGGATACTCAGATTTGCCCATTTTGGAGCAGGAGCAGTTTGTTACCCTGTCTAAAGGGTAGCATGCTGGTTCTTGTCTGTAGGTTGCAGGTTGGGGGATAGGTTTAGGACTGGGCTGTACATGTAATTCTCACTCTGAATGAAACAATTTGTGTAGACTTCAACCTGTTGCCTAAAGCACTTCATATAAAGGTTATTTCTTCTTAGGTGTGGGAGGAAATACTTTGTCTTTTTCCCATCTCTGTGGTTGCTCCCTAAATTGGATAAGAGAATCAGTCTGGTATTTCCACTTCGTGGACAAAAAAATAAATGTGTTCTGAGTTCTGAAAACTACAGCCTTCCATAAGAAGGGAGACTTGACAAAATTCCCTCCAGGAAGCATGCTACTGCTTGCCAGCCAGGGTGCAGGTCCCTGTGCCCTGCATGAGCCCCACTTGGCAGGGAAGAGAAGCTACAGTGGGCAGCAGAGAACAGTGGAAGCAGCAACATCTATCTGAAGTAATTTGCATCGAAAACCACAGTGTGTTTTCTCCTGTGCAGATACTCTGCTGAGCATCCTTCAAAGTGCCACAGAGCCAGCAGTGCTTTCCTTTATCCTATTACCCCTAGATAATTTTTTTTACATAAATCTTCTGAACTTCTCAAGTAAACAGCCCAAGCATGTCTTGAGATAATTTATAATTCAGCTTTTACTTTCCATGGTCATGAGGAAATATAAATACAATTTTCACTTTTATGTTTTCTAGAAGTTTAACCACAAAAGAGAAAAGCAGAGTTAAAGGACTCAAACTGCAAACTTCTACACATATGTTTTTGCTACTCAAAATACTCTCCCTCACACCCTCAGGATTAGCCAGCCTGAGTCAGGTTGCAGATTTGGCTTTTGTGGATACAGCCCATGAGAATAGTGCTCACTTAGGCCTTGCTTTAGCTCAACTCACTCACTTCATCTTTTATGTCCCAGCCATCCATGGGAGCAGCTCCATTCGCACAGCTGGAAACCATGTAAATAAATCAATATATTCTGTCTGTCAGAACACAGGATTTTTTTCTTTAAACATTCTGTTTTGCATCAACAATAGCTATTTACATGATATTAGTTGTCATGTTTAGTTTTCTTATCATTTTGCTGCCAGTCTGATTAACCCTAGGTAAGAACTTGATCTGATTTTTGCCAGAGATTGGCTGTATTTATTCAGGCCTTAAGTAAACATATGGCCGAATTTTTGTTGGCATAATGCATGTATTTAACAGCTTCAGGAATGCTGCATGCTGCTAAACTGCAGCAGCACTGATGTATGAACAGGTGTTTCATTTTTGTTAACTTTTCCTCCCAATGAGCATTTGAGACACTGACTGTTTATATATGAATATACCATTGCCAAATTGTAATTATTTTTAATGCCTGCTTCAAGCAATGAGAACAATTACTACTTTCCAACTCCATTTAATCATTCTTGTCTTTTTTATTGCAAACATGTTGAATCTTATTGCTAGAACAGGGTGCATGCCAGGAAACTGCACTACCTAGGTTGAAAGGCTGGAAAAAAAACACACCCAGTTTAACTTTACCCGGCTTAACTTTCCCTAGTTAATTTCAGCTAATTAAGCACAAAAATGAAGCAGTACTCTGCTCTGACAAAATTTTAAAAATTAAAAAAATTAATGTATATGCTGGCATATTTGATATTGCAGAAATAATTTTGCCCCTATAGACACTATGTAGGCAAAAGAAATCTCTGGCTCAGATACTTGGTTGGTTGCAGTGTCATCCGGGCCACTTTCCACCCTACCACAGTTTTCCTTATGAACATTTCTACGTGCATTTTAACAGCTGTAACTGGACGTGCCACTCTAGTGTTTCAGCTGCCACAACAGCTATACCTGCTTGCCATTTGTGCAAGGTAAGGGTGCAGTGGAGAAGATTGTATTTAGGGTTAATGATACACAGAAAAAAAGGCAGCTTGTGTTTTAGTGTGTTTTGCTAATCCAGGCATTCTCACAGGCTCTTCTCCAGGCTTAACTCAAGCTGCCAGTTAAGAGTTGCTGAATCTGTGAGTCACCTAGATGAATTAGGATGTACCATGTGCACACTGAATACAAACTTTTGCACAATGGAGCACAAAAAATGTAGCTTTTCTGTCTGGTCTTTCCATCCGTTGAGCTCAAATCTTTGCAGTGGATCCAGCTTTGCAGGTTCCTAGCCTAACACACCAAAGCCTCATGAAACCTACAGGGAAGCGAGGCCATAAGCCACAGAAGCTGAGAAGGGGGAAGATTGGAAGCTGGAGGTGGGAAACTACTTCCCAGGCAAGTAAGGTCACTGCCTCGGTTGAGGAGGGGCTAGAATTCACTTATGGGTATGTGAATGAGGTGGATTTCCCCATATGTTGAGGGAGGAAAGACAACTGAAATATTTGAAAAGTGATTTATGGCAGAAATGAGAGACTCTAGGTGCTCTGGAAGCCTTCTTCCAGCATTTGATTTAGGAGACCCCAAATGATACTATAAATTTATTTCAACACCTAGGTAAAACTGATTTTGCTGCTCCAGGTTGAGGCAAGGTTAGCTCCCATGGATTTTTCCATCTGAAGTTTGTCTCGGGGAAAAGATTTGTAGGAAGACATGTCTGCCTAGCCCTTTGAAAGAGAGGAGAAGGGAAAGGCATTTAACAGGAATTACCTGGTAACTAAGAGGAATAACACTACTGTGCTTCTTTTTTTCCAGATTTTGTAACTTTGATGAAGGGAAGTCTTTACTCTTTCTCTACTTGGCGACAGATGTTGTGTCTTGTCTGGAAAACAAGAGGTTGCACCTCTGTGGTCTGTCAGATCTTAGTATGTAAGTGGGGAGCTTCCTTTAGGAGAGTCTGCCATCATATAGTGCTGCTCCTGCACTAAGCTGGCCTTGCTGACAGTATGTATAAGTCACCAAACATGGGTGACAAATAGCCCTGAGAAGTCTAAATTTAAACTAATAATCTTGAAGTTAAAATGCCAATTGACTGTTTCCTAGTTACCAAACATGAGCTAGTTACCAAATTATGAACCAACTATAACTAGAGTTTACCTGTGAGACAAACAGGTTATTACTTCTCATTAAACAAAGAACTAGATTTTTTCAGCAATTAAAACTAATAAGGTAAAATATTTGACTGCCTTATTTCAGTATAATATTGAGGTTAAATAGGAAACTCACAACTTTCATCCCAGATAACTAGTATTTGTAGTAAGAGAATTCAAACCCTCTTTTGGGATTATGCAACCATTTTAAGTAGGCTATTCATTTTAACTTGAGAGTATTTACTTTGGTAGCCAATATAATATGCTTCTGTACCATCTTGCAACATTTTAGAAGACTAACAGGTAAAACTTTAAATGAATGTAAGGGCAGGTATCACATTTGGGTAGGTACAGTATCACACACCTTGGTGTAGCACATCCGGTTGGTGGCCTCTCACTAGTGAGGTTCCCCAGGGATCAGGGTTGGGGCCAGTCCTGTTTAATACCTTTATTAATGAACTGGATGAGGGGATCAAGTGCCCCCTGAGTCAGTTCCCAGATGACAATAAGTTGAGTGGGTGTGTCAATCTGCTGGTGGGTCAGAAGGCTCTGCAAAGGGATCTGGACAGGCTAAAGCCAATTGCATGAGGTTCAACACAGCAAAGTGCTGGGTCCTGCACTTCAGCCTCAACTCCATGCAGTGCTGGAAAGCTGCCCAGTGGAAAAGGACCTGGGGGTATCGAACATGATCCAGCAATGTACCCAGGTGGCCAAGAAGGCCAATGGCATCCTGATCTGTACCAGCAATAGTGTGGCCACCTGGACCAGGGCAGTGACTGTCCCCCTGTACTCAGCACTGGTGAGACTGTGCCTTGAGTGCTGTGTTCAGTTTTGTGCCCATCACTGTAAGGAGGACATTGAGTATATCCAGAGAAGGGCAACAGAGCTGGTGAAGGGTCTGGAGCATAAGTCCTGTGAGGAGAGGCTGAGGAAGCTGGGGCTGCATAGCCTGGAGTAAAAGAGGCTCAAGGAGAGACCTTACTGCTCTCCACAACAGCCTGAAGATGGTGGGTGGGACTCAGCCTTTTCTCCCAGGCAGAAAGTGACAGGACAAGAGAAAACAGCCTCAAGCTGTGAGAGGGGAGGTTCAGGTTGTACATCAGAAAAAATTTCTTCATGGTTGTTAAACCTTGGAATGAACTGCTCAGGAAGGGGGTGGCATCAGTCTCTGGAGGGGCACAATAAATGACTGGACGTGGCACTCAGTGCTATGATCTAGCTGACAATGCTGATCAGTCAAAGGTTGGACTCAGTGATCTCAGGGTCTCTTTCAACCTAGATGATTTGATGATTCTGTGACTCTTCATTCAGCTCCCCAGTGTCCCCCTACCACCACCCCACCACCAGCTCTCTGCAGGATGTCCACCAGCACAATTTGCTGTGAGCAAACCTCACAGAAAAGCTCTTCTACTTGGGACTTCATGAAGGGATTCACATAGTTCAGGAGCCTTTTTGAGCTGCATCTGAAGTAGAAAGTTGCAAAAAGAGAAACAACAAGCAGCTGATTTTGTTTGTGGAAGGGACCTGTCTCACAGTCACCTGAGATGTGTAGAAGAGCTATGCTGGGATAGCCTTGTGAACCATAAACCTAGGCCTCCAGGTCACTACCATTACAACTAGTCTTTCTCTTATTATTGTTGTATTTTATAACTATGCTCTGATTTTGCCATTCTGTATTAATTTATCACCTTTGAATCTTCCTTCTATTTAAATCTTAGAAAACCTTTTAAGCCAAGGAAATTACTCCACCATTACCGCTGTGGAACCGGATCTATGTAGGACAATAGTTGAGGTGGGGTTCCTTTTAATTTAAATATTGTTTTACTCACAACTCACAACACCTCTTCCTCTCTTTGGTCTTCCTCTTCCTTGCTTTCCCCCTTGTACATCCTTACAGGTGTGTCAGCATGGCATCTAGAATGGCTCATGGTTAGCTGGTGAATGGAGCTCTGCCCACAGATACCTGAGATGCAGTTTGAATTGTTTCAAAAAGCCAATGAAAGGAGCTAGTGCAGAAATACAAGATCTCTTGTGCATCAGTGAGATATTACAGTTTTGGTTTGGGGCTGGGCAGGCCTGAGGAATCCCAAAAAATAAATCTCTGTAAGAAGCTTTCAGAGTGTAACTTCTGGGAAATTATTACCTGCATTTCTTCTGTTTTGTCTGCTCTCTGTTTTGTGTATGTTTTACAAACTATTTTATGATTCAGGTTTTGCATTAGTCTAATGGAGAGTTTACATTTTTGAAAGCCGTTTTTGGACATGCTTAGCAGGAAAATTACTGATAGAGAAAGCCCAAGATTCTAACAAAAAGTTTACATGGGCTCTGATCCTTTGAATAGTTAAGTCCTTTGTTTCACAATCATAGTAAATAACTAGGACTATTCAAATTAGAAAAATTAGATCAGAAATCGGATGTGAGTGTTGTAACTGATAAAAATACATAAGACATAAGAAAAAAAAGTTTGAGTTTTACTGCTAATGAGACTTGTTTCAGCTTGGCAACATGGAACTTGGATATTCTGCATACAGTAGTACACACAGACACAGTGGTGTTGGTTTGTTTGCCTTGGCAGATGCAGGGTGAAAGGGTGCTGAAACACAAAGGAGCAAATAGGCTTGTGAGCTGTACAGTAGAAAGTAAAGGAAACAGCAGAAAGAGAAATAGAGTGAACTACACCTGAGCCCATGTAGGAGGACTCACAAAAATTTCTTTAAAAGGTGTGTTTGAAGTTTGTGTAAAATGATGAGGGGTGTCATTCTGATGGACAAGGGAGGTTTGGCTGTGCCTGCATGCTGAGGATAAGAGCCCAGTGTTCCTACTCAGAGGTGAGGTGATAACTTGCTTTGGGGGATATTTTTTTATAATGTTGATGCTGGCTTTTTGAGTGTTTTTCTATGCAATGTGTGTGTGTCTATGTGTGTGAGTGTGTATGATGGGAAACACGCGAGTGTGTAGTAAGAACTGTGGTTTCAGTGTATGGAATTTGCTACTGGCAAGTTATTTTAGCATTGAGTCCAAGATAAATATCAGGTAGGCTTATGTTTTTTCATGTGCTTTTTTAAAAATTAAAAATTAAAAACTAAAATTCTTCCAAAATGCGGGAAGTTGCACCTTGAATTTCACAATTTCCTTGGGGCTGACATTCCCAGTGCATATTGCTTAATTTTCTGATTCTGCTTTAATTTCTGTTGTTTAGCAAAAGGGAAGCTTATAAGAAGAGGCTCCAGACAAGTGTTTATCTTTGGTCTGGGGGCTCGCTTCCCTGACTTTCCCTAAAGAATTTTCTTCTGCACTGTTCTACACACCATGGGAGTCTCTAGACCTCCTTTCCACACTCCTGTTGTTTTGGTTTATTTCTTTGGAGTACAAATAGGATTAAGCAGAATAGAAGGGTACTGACTTACTGGAAGTGGTCTTGTTAGCTTCTCTAATGTACATATAATAGAAGAAACAGGGTTTGAATTGAAGACACTCCACTGTGTCATTTAAAATTATTTTCTCCCAGAGTACTTTCAGGTCTTCTTTGCATGGATGCTTGGAATAACACTTAATTTTTTCCCATTGAAATTGTTTGTCAGACCCAGAAGTGGGCTGTGACCCAGTTGATGCTTTTTTCCAGTTCCAGAGAACACACATGCTCTTAATAAGCACCATATTATTTCTCACATGCCATCTGACAGACTAAGTATGTGAAAAAGCAAAGGCTCTGGAAGCCCTCATGAAGAAACACTGCAGTAGGACTGCTGAGGAAGCCATTGCTTATGGGTCAGCTGGGAGTCTGGTTGTTGTACTGGCTTTTCCTGTTATTTTTTGGCTTTTCTGTGGGAATTTGTAATACATGCATGTTGGTGGGTGTTTTTCAATCCCTGAACTCTGGTCATAGAGTTATAGAATCATTAAGGTTGGAAAAGACCTTTAAGATAATCCAACTGGTAACCCAGGTCCAACCAGTAACTCAGCACTACTGTGTTCACCACCATGTCCCCCATGTCCACCATGCTACATCTACACACCTTTTGAAGACTTCCAGGAGTGGTGATG
>VZTT01069784.1:0-25472 GCA_013400855.1 Buphagus erythrorhynchus
TAGTTTGAAGGTTGGCTGATACTGAAAAGCTCCTTTTCCCAGGGAACCAGTGACAGGATGAGGGGAAACAGCCTCAGGTTGTGCCAGGGAGGTTTGGGTTGAATATTAGGAAAATACTCATTGAAAGAGTGGTTGAACTTTGGAAGGGGCTGCCCAGGGAAGTGGTGGAGCCACCAGCCCTGGAAATGTTCCAAAAATGAGTGGATGTGACACTTTAGGATATGGTTTTTGTGGGCATGGGGGTTTCTGGTCGAAGGTTGGACTCTGATCTTGGAGGTCTTTGGCAGCCTCAATGACTCCATGACCCCATGGTGCTGCCTGTAGGTAACACTTCTCTTGTTTTCCCAACTGTGGCTCTTTTGAGCTGCTAAGAGAAAGTTGGAGTGTTAAAGGTGGCTGATTTGTGAGAGATGGGCTGTGGCCAGAGCTTGGATGGATTGAGAGACAAAGGAAAGCAGGCCAGGAAATAACTGAAACCTCTGGTTTTCAACCTGTGGTTTGTGGCCACCTCTCAGGAGTTGCTAAGAGATGTTTAGAGGAACCTGTCACCAGCATGCAGAGATCTGCCTTGTGGGGGAGAAAGCTGTGCTTGAGGAACTGGAATAATAATAATAATAATAATAATACAAAAAAATCAATTCAGTAATTTAAGTCTGTAATATGAATTTTTGTATAAATCTTGTCAAAAATGTCATGTCTTCAATGCAGAAAGCTTCATCTTGCGTACTAAAAACCCACATAAATTGAGATGTGTGTTTTGCTGCTGCCTAGGAGTGTTTTTAACTCCTGCCAAGGGGTTTCAGAGGCTGTGCTGCCTCTCAGCCAATGTGCAATTTGGCCCAATTCATACCTCTTTTCTGTTCTCCCATTGTAAATCTAAGCAGAGGCTATAAAAGCCTTATTGGGTGCATGCTGCTGGTTTGAAATGCTACTTTCCAGTCCAGGAGATTACACCCTCATTTTCTCATCTGTGATTAACTGGGGCTATCACAGGCTCACCTTGGCTCTGGGTAAAATGTGTCCAGTGAGCAGCAAGCACAGGGAGTGCATCAGCAAGGGCTTGAAGCATCTCTTTGTTCATTATTTGTTATTGTTTCACCTGCCTTGAAATGGTAATTGCCAGTGCTTTGATTCATGGATCACAGTGTCATTTGGTTCCAATTGTTCCAGGCCTGTCCTACAGCCCCTGAGCCAGGCTTTGGGAACTTCCCTATCAGCACTTGGCAAATCCAAGCAGATCCCCCACTCCTGCTGCAGCCACGTGCCTTCATGAGGAAAAGATATGGGGGAGGTTATTCCTGTTAAACCAAGGCATTGTGGTGACTTTTTATTCCTTTTTTTTTTTTTTTTTTTGGCTTTGTTATTTAGTATATTTTCTTTAGATTTCATCCTCAGCAAGGAAGGGGCCAAAGCAGCTTTGAGGGAAGCTCTGGTGCTGTGCTGACAGCAGCAGCTGAGGATCCTGCTTGCTATTTAATCTATGGATTTAGATACTTTCCTGTACCTGAAATATTTTTTCTGTGCTGTAGCAGAAGCAGCTTTTGCTCGGGCTAAAATTTGCAGTTAGGGCAGCGAAATGTTGAGAAATGTTGTGTTTTCACAGAGATCAGGAGCTGCAAACCAGCATGACCCCAGTGCTCCCAGCAGGAGAGAGGCAGTGCTGGGACTGGGATGTGACTGCCAGAGAACCACTTTGTTATTTAGCTGCTGGACAAGCTCGTGCCTGATCCCCTGAAAGACAAACCTCGGTGTTAATCAGAGAGGAACAATTCCAGAGCTGAGCACAACAGCAACAAGCCTGGAAAGGACCTCGAGAAGTCGTGTAATTCACTCTGCTGCTTGCAGGATGTGTTTTACCCACATTATCCCTGACATACCTGCCTAAGCTGCTTTTAATTTGCAGTGAGGGACTACTTGAAGAGACTGATTGAGGAGATTTTTTTTTCCTCCTAATATTTCACCTTAATCTCTCATGGATCAAATTAGCCTTGTTATTGCTTGTCCTATCAAGGACCAGAGTGAAAAAATGGGTTTTGTTCCCTTTTGCCTTGTTGAGGGCTGAGGGGAACTCGTTTTTCTTTCCTAGGTAGGACAGTCCCTGATGGTTCTGCCTTGACTCTGTCAATGTTTTCTGTACATCTTATTCTTATTCAAACTTGCTCCTGTTCTTTGCTTTGCTTAAAATGCAGCACAAACACTGAACATGGCACCTGAGGCAAAGAAATATTCTTCTGCCTTGGCCTCCCTGAGCAGGGGATGAGATATTAATATTTTATAGGGAACCTCTTTGTACGTTTTTAGCTCTTTTCTCTCCTAGAGAACCCAGAAAAGGGCCAGTTCAGGTCTGGTCAGGCAGATTTGTGGGATGCTGGATCTACCAAGTGATTCTACAAAGTTTCTGGTATCATAGAACACCCTGAAATGGAAGGGACCCATAGGATCATCAATCCCAGCCTGTCCCTGCCCAGACCCCCCAACAATCCCAGCCTGTCCCTGCCCAGACCCCCCAACAATCCCAGCCTGTCCATCCCTGGCAGCGCTGTCCAAACGCTCCTGGAGCTCTGGCAGCCTCGGGGCCGTGCCCATTCCCTGGGGAGCCTGGGCAGTGCCAGCACCCTCTGGGGGAAGAACCTTTCCCTGAGCTCCAGCCTGAGCCTGCCCTGGCCCAGCTCCAGCCCTTCCCTGGCTCCTGTCCCTGTCCCAGAGCAGAGCCCGGAGCTGCCCCTGGGGAGGAGCTGCAGCCCCCGGGGAGCTCTGCCCTCACTCTGCTCCAGCTGAACCATCCCAGTGCCCCCAGTCTGCTCCAGCTGAACCATCCCAGTGCCCTCACTCTGCTCCAGCTGAACCATCCCAGTGCCCCCAGTCTGCTCCAGCTGAACCATCCCAGTGCCCTCACTCTGCTCCAGCTGAACCATCCCAGTGCCCCCAGTCTGCTCCAGCTGAACCATCCCAGTGCCCTCACTCTGCTCCAGCTGAACCATCCCAGTGCCCCCAGTCTGCTCCAGCTGAACCATCCCAGTGCCCTCACTCTGCTCCAGCTGAACCATCCCAGTGCCCCCAGTCTGCTCCAGCTGAACCATCCCAGTGCCCTCACTCTGCTCCAGCTGAACCATCCCAGTGCCCCCAGTCTGCTCCAGCTGAACCATCCCAGTGCCCTCACTCTGCTCCAGCTGAACCATCCCAGTGCCCCCAGTCTGCTCCAGCTGAACCATCCCAGTGCCCTCACTCTGCTCCAGCTGAACCATCCCAGTGCCCCCAGTCTGCTCCAGCTGAACCATCCCAGTGCCCTCACTCTGCTCCAGCTGAACCNCAGCCAAGCCAAAGTAATTCTGGCGCTGTGGCACAAGAGGGTGCAATAGGTTTGTGATAAAACCTAGAGACGAGGTGGGTTTGTCCCTTCTGCTGCAGTGGTGCCAGTGGAGAAGTATTTTCCCTGCTAAGACTTGTCTCACAAACTTAACATCCTGTTAATTGGTGGAGTTGGAGCTGTGCAAGTTTGCCTCATTATTTTCATGTCCTATTCACTCTGAGTATTCCCATAATTACGGTAATTAAACTCCGTGGGTTTTTAATTATTATTTTTAAAAAATAATCAGGACTATAGTTGAATTATGAGCGTGCCAAAACGAGCCTGGCAAATCGTAATTTTAGTTTGCTGTGTTATAAATCAAAAGCAGACTTGATTTCCCAGCTTGCTGGGTGTTTTGTTAACCAGATCGCTGCAGCTCTCCTGAGGCCTCCTGTGCCAAGAGCTGTCCCTGAAGGAACAATCAGGCTTTATAAATAGCAGCCTTAACAAGAGCATCACTGCCAGATGCTGCTGGGTTAGCTCAGGGACTCGTCCCTCATCTGGGGCAGCTGGGCTGGGTCCCATTACCTGGGAGCTCTCCTGCCCGGTGGCTTTGGGAGGAGCAGTGCTGGATGCCTGCAGGTGGCTCACAAGCTCATGCCTGTGTTCTGGGCTTGCCAGCAGCTCCTCCTGGCAGGAGTTCAGGAGCTGAGCTCGGTCTGCTGCTGCCACTCGTGTCCTACAGAGGAGCAGCAGGGACTCGAGGTGTGGAGCTGTGCATCCCTGGACACCACAGGGACTGAGCCCGCTCTGGAGGAGCCCTGAAGTTCAGCCACAAGTACAGGGAGTGCTCCAAGCTCCTGCCTTCCCTGAATTGAGCTTTTTAGAATCCTTTCTCTTGCCTATTACCAGTTCTTTTGGTTGGTGACACTGGCCTTTCTAAGCAGTTAAGGTGTGTGATAGACACCATACTGCAGTTTTTAGGTAAACACTGATTTTTAAACCATAGGATATTCCTGCAAGTCTCTGAAGCAGCATTATTTAAGAAGCACTGGATGCCAGGATCTGTATCAAATAGTCAGAAATGTTGTATTTTTGGGCGTCTAGGTGAGGTGAGAAGGACACACTGGTGGTTGAACTCTGGGGTTTCAGAAGCTGGCAGGTGTAAAGGTGACTTTAAAAGACTGAGCAGCTCCTGGATGGCTGGAGAGGGAATTTTCCTTAGCAGTGATGTTCACACACCAGCATGGCTGACAGGGCACAAGCATGGCCTGCCCAGAAGTGTACTTGGGCAGGAAAAGAGGACGGGGGAAGCATGGTGGAGATGAATTCTGTAGGGTCAGACAAGTCATTTGGGGCCAATGTCAGTTTTATCTCAGAAGTGAAGTGTGGTTAAATACTCTGGGTGAGTGCTTTACCCAGAATCTGAGTATCTGCAGAGTTTGCTGCACCCACAGATGGTCACCCCTTCCCTGAGGAAGCACTTTGGTGCAGAGGATGGAAAGGAAGAGCACCTTGCTGTGGAAACACGTGACTCCATAGCACAAGAGAGTTCTTCCCAAAATTCCTTCTAAATGTATCATAATATGTACCAGCTGACTGCCTCTTGCTCTGTCTCACCAAAGACATAGAAATAGAGGGGCTGGGATGGCAAAATCAATTTAAATTTATACACCCCCTTCTCTGGGCATCCCTGAGCATAGGAATGTGTTGGTTCACCCCCATGTGCTGAAAAATAAGCTCTTTTCTTCCCAGAGAACTGAAAGTTTTGTAGTTATTTTGGTAGTTTTTTTTCTTGATTTATTCAAATTTATTCCATATTGTGCAAGCTATATAATTTCTTCTATTTCCTGACTGTTCCTCTGCTAACTTGAGTTTTCAGATTTCTAGGTAGAGGAGAAAGGGAGTCATGGGGGAAGTCATCTCTAAAAAGGGAGGATGATGCTGCTTCACATCTGGAGCTGTGTTTGTGAGTGAAGTCAAACAGTTTGAGGCTACCTGATTCCCAGCATGTGGCTTGTGAGGTTCCAAACATGAGAGGCACACTCTATCCCAAGCAACTGCTGGTCCTGAACCACAGGGTGTGTAAACACATCACCTCATGGATGGAAATATTTGGCTATGGAACACTTATTTGCAACCCTTAAATATGTGCAATAAGCACACCTTGTGTTCAGCAGCAGCTTCTGTACATCTCCTGTCTACAGGAGACTATCAAAAGGATCAGGAAAACAAATCTCATTTCAGATGAAAGCCTGAAATGAGGTTTATAGATGTGTATACATATTTGGGAAGCTCCAAAGAACTTGTGTGTACTGGGGCTCATTTCTGGGAAGCTGCTGTCACCAGCAGTGCTCCATCCTCGCTTACTCATAACCACTGGAGCTGGGCATGTTCTGCTGCTCGGACAAACAGAGCAGGAATGCCCAGCTGGGGCACCACGGGGCTCTCAGAGCATCCTGAAATAACAGGCACAGCATTCCCTGCCTTAACTTCACCCCTCTGCTCTGAAATGGGGGCTTTGAGCTGAGTCCTTGGGATGGGGTTTGTCATCCTGCAGGGCAAAACCAGAGATGTGACTCACGTCAGGTGCATTTAAGTCCTCACTTTCCTATTTATTTTTTCTTGGGGGTTTTTTTGCCTTTTTTAAATTTTTTTTTTTCTGTACGGTTTGTGCACTGCAGTAACCTACTCAAACATCTGCTGTGAAGTGAAATTCCTGAGTGTATGCACAGAGGAGAGGAATTCCTTAGGAAGATCCACAGAAACCAGAGCAGGGAGTAGCTGGGAGCTGCTGGTGTTTCTTAACAGGAGTTGCACTGAGGAGAGGGAGGAAAATAGGCACTGAACTTGTAGCTGCCACTGGCTGAATTGGGCATTACTAAACCTGTGTGTCAGCACTTCTGCTCTTGGAAAACTGAGCAGAGCAATTCCTGGCATTAGTAAAGAGCAAATGCCAGCCCAGCCCATGTCTCCAAACTCTGTGAGCTTTTTCTGTGTGAGTTTTGCAGTGTGAGAGAGAAATAGGGAGAAATATGTTGGCAGCCCTTATTTCTCACCATTAAGAATTATATATTCAATGGATGCTGTCTAACAGTTTTTCTGCCTTTGCCTCAGTCTTCACGGTGCTGGGCTTGAGTGATATGAGCTGGAAAGTTGCTTGTTGTGCTCCTTAGTTCTCCAGAATTGTTGTCATGGTCTGGGAGATGTGGCCACTTTCAAATTCTCCTTGTGTTCTACTTTGTCCTTGCCTCTCTTCCTTCAGGCTTGCAGTGTTCTGTCTCTCTGATTTAGGGGTGATCTTAAGCCTGTCTAGTTCAGTCTGAGCTGGCACTTTTGGGATGGGAAGTGAATATGGGTGCAAGAATGTGCTGGTTCTGGGTCCCATCTGTCTTTTGTGGGGAATTCCAGGATGTTTTTGCACGATTGTGTCCTGGGTTGGGGTGCAGGATGCCCCTTTACACCTCTGTCAAACAGCTCAGAGGTGCTGTGACCCAGTTCAGGGAGGGTGCAGCTCTGTGGGGCTCAGCTGGGAGTGAACATCCACCAGGGATACAGATGGAAAATGAGTGCTCCAAGTGCTCACACTCAGCTGCAATCCTCCCCTTCCCAATGAAGTAAACCTGAGACAAACAGCAAAGGTCTCAGCAAACCCTGCTGCATGTGTGGGTACCTCAGCCTGTCCCTGCCAGAGGTGTCTCAGGAATCTCTCCAGGTAGCAGATCCATTGCCTGTTTTCCTTCCTTTCAGCATCCCCAGTTCCTGGGACTCTTGCTCTCCCTTGTTCTCCTGCCACCCAGCTCCCCTTTGGTTACAGAATTCATCTCACCAGAAAAAACGATGACTGAGCTCATCCCACTTGAGGGCTCTGATCCAGCTGCCCTCTCCAATCTCCCTGTGCAGCTGCAGCTCAGGCTCTGCTCACCTGCCCTGCACATTCTGTGTCTTGGGAGCAGAAGGGGGTGAGTGAAAGGAGGAATTTATTTACTACTGCAATCCCCAAGCTCTGCTTTTAAAGGATAAGATGATGGGGACAATAAAAATGTATTGACCAAGTGATGCAAGTTTGCAAGTTTTGATCATGGTGGTTGCTTTCTGCTTTCTTCAGGCAATCCACCTACTACTTCCACTGCCCTTTAACCTAAAATCCAGCCTTTCAAAGCTCCCTAAAATCCCTGAAGTGTTACTGCACACAGCATTCTTTTGTATACAAAATATTCTTAGCTAAAAATACACTGAGTACTAAAATTATACAGCTCTTTCCAGAGAATCCTCCTAATTTCTGTAGATTTAGTACATGTCAAGAAGTGATTTAAAGGTCATCTTATTTCCTCATGTTTGTTTAAAAAGAAGTGCTGAGGGCTAACATTTTGGCAAATGCTTGCTGTGAGTTGTACAATTTGTCCTTGTTTTTTTAGATAATGGTGGGTTTCATCTTGTGGAAGGGAGCAAAATGGAGCTTGATTTGAAAAATAGGGGGTATTGCAAGTCTTGTGCAGATAAGTAAATATAATTCCTGGAAAGGCAAGATGTATTTTGTCAAAGTCTTGAGCTAGTTGGAAAGGATTATCTTTACCAATTTTTGTCTTCCTGCTTTATTTTTAAGCAAATAGATTTTAAAAATGTCTTTCTAATGGCTTGAAATTGCTGTTGTCCCACATCTGGCTGTACAGGTGTGGGAGCAGGGCAGTTGACTCCTGGTGGAAGGAGATGCACATGGAGTCAGGGGAGGTTCCCAAAGTGTGCAATCCTGCCTTGGACTCCTCTTTGCCCCCCATTTTTGGGGTGCAGATGTTCCAAGATGTTCCATCCATCTGAGCAGCTGAGGTGAGAAGTGGGGATCTGCCCCTGCTGCTTTGAGTGGCAGGAGGAAAAAACCAGGGAATTTATGGACTGATCAAACCCTTTGGAAGCAGGGATAGAGATGTAGAAGTGAAGGAGTTTTCTGCAAATTCCCTGTGCCAGATCTGGCAGTACAACAGGAACATGGGCAGCAGGCTGGGGCAATGAAAAGGCATTTTTCAGTGCATCAGTTTGGTGTATTTCAGGGGGTATTAAGCCAATTTCTCCTCTCCTAGTGGATCTGGAGTATAATTCCACTTGTCTTAATGGAGATAGATTCCAGATTTACAGTGGTGCTGAAGAGAAGAGAGGAAAGATTATGCACAGAGTGGGTGGGTTGTGGGAAGAACCCCCCCCCCCCGCCCACGCCCCTGTTGTTCTTTTTTTTTCTTTTTCTTTTCTCTTTTAATAAATTATGTGGNAACACAGTTTTCAATGAAAAATCACGTGGACAGCCACTTCCAGCCTGCCAATGCAAATTGAGACAAATTAGGGGGTAGATTAACTAATTATTGCAACGTCATGGTAGCAATGCTACAGTTCAGGTTGCAGAAGGCTTTCAATTCTCAGCTTTCTTCTTCGCAGTTACCTTTTAATTGGTAACGTATTTGTGCATAAATTAAGGCAAGCAAGCCTCTTGCCTTTTCTTTGATGGTGATTAAAGAGATGCCTCAGTGGGTTTGGGACTGGAGAGGGAGAGGGACCCTCTGCAGTGATGGGAGCAGACGGTAATGCCCCACCAGGGGCACATTTGTAAGGCTGGAAATTCCTTTTTAGACCTCACGGTGGAATAGGAGTTAGATACACATCTGATAAACAGGCTATTTTCAATCTCTCTTTGGGGAGATGAGAAAGTGAAATGTGCAGCTGGCAAGCTCCAGCTCCTCATGTTTCACTCCTCAGAAGTAGACAGTCGCCAAACAAAGGGCCTTAGTGCAGTTATTTTAGCAATAACTAATATACATACCTGTATGTGTATGTATGGCTCCCTCCAGAGCACAGCTGCAGGAAGAAGCTGTGCAAAAAAAGACAGTTCTGTATCTGCAGTGCTTGGGATGGGACTGAAATCCTCCACATCCCAAAAAAACTTTGATGTGTGCTTTAGGTGTAATCTGAATTTCAACTCCTGACGAAGAATCCCTGATAAATAATTATTCTGTGTTTAATGATCTGTTTGAGAGATGCTATAGCCTCAAAGATAGATTTTTGTTTTTTTATTTCATGTTTTTTAATAACTGCAGAAAACCTGTGCTAGAATTTTGATTCTGCTCACATATTGAATTGTCTTACCTGTGTTCCTTCCTTGCCTTATATTAATTAAATTATTAAGGCAAGTAGGACCTTTGGAACATCACCAGTGTGTGTGTGTGTAAATATACTCATATATGTGTGTGTGTATGTATTGAAATGGTCATCTTGGGACCATCAGTTTTTTCTGGAAAATGGGTTAAATAACAGCAGGATGAGGAAAACTTGTGTGGAGAATGACATTTTCCTTCCAAGTGGAACCTCAGTGTTTTGTTTGAGCTGTCCAAGAGGTTTGGAGGGGCCCTGTACACCCTGGCTGTGTGTTTGAGGAGAGCTGCTGGCTTGGGCTGCCCTGGTGACACCTCTGGAGAATTCCTTTGGGACGGAGCACTGAGGGCTTGTTCAGGGTGAATCAGATTATAGGAGGTGAAACTTCCACACTTGGCTAGGATTCCTTCTTGCTCTCAGCCCATCAAATTCTTCCCAAGGCATTGGAATGTCCATCCCACCTTTCTGGTCCATGGGATTTGTCTTGGTGCAGCTCAATGGACCAAGAACTGAAGACCCAGGTGGTTCTGAGGCTGCTCTGAGTGGACACTTCCTTGCTGTGGTGAGAGGAACCTCTGATTTTTCCTCAAGAAAACAACAAAAAGACTCTCAGCCCCATCCAGGCTGTGCTTGCACTTGAACTGAAAGCATTGAGACCCTTCCTGCTCCTGGGAGCTTTCCATGTGCTGCAGTAGGAAGGGCTGTTAATTTAAGTATGCAATTGATATATGTCATCTAAATCAAAACATCTTGCACGAATGTGATTAAATGAAATTCCTCAAGTATGTTCTTGCCATCTGGAACAACTTTCCCATATTTTGTTGTCTCATTGACTCTTCAAAATTTAACTGAAAATGTATTTTCAATTTTTTTTTTCTCCCCCTTCTTTGGTAATGCTTAGTTTTTACTCCCCACTGCACTTCCATAAAAATCTGCAAATCATTTTGGAATAAGCATTAAGGGGAGGGAGCCCTTCAAAGTCAGAGCACAATCCTGCTGGGTGTTGGAGGCTTCCACTGCACTGATATCCCATCATTGCCTCTGGGGGACTGGGCATCCCTTTGACTTCAGCCCAGGAGTCCTGTCCAGGGAATTCTCCTCAGAATTCAGTGGGAAGGATGTGTGGCAGCTGATGCCACTCTAGGAGATAAAGAGGGAGATAAAATTCCCATCTGGGATCCCAGCTGTATCCTCCTCATGCTGGACCATCCTGTTGGGAACAGCAGCCTTCCCAAATCTGCTCTTGTGGAAATCAGGGTCAAAGCACCATGTAGGAATTGAGAGCATAAAATACAAATTCCAAAATCCATGGTCAGCTTCAACTTGTTAAGATTTTCTGCAAACAAAAGTTGTTCATGAGATCAAAGCTCAGCTAAGCAGAGGTGAAATCCCAAAGCAGGATTTTGGGGTTCCAAAGTTGCAGATACCACACTCCTCAATCTTTTTTACTGGTCCATTTAAACACAGAAATATGGAGAAATTGTTGCACACACACTGCTGAGTGTGAGTTGGAAATGTGCTTCTTCTCAGCTCCCCAGCCTGGGATTTTCAGATTTCCCTGCATTGTTTCCTTCTCACTTTATTTCTTAATGGCCTCTGATTATCTGGCTGACTTGAGACAATGCACAATTACAGATTTTCAAGTTTGAATGTTTCTTTTTGCTAAATTTTGCTTTGGATTATTTTCAGTAAAAACCAATGCCCTCCCACTTCCCCAGCTTGGTTTGCCTGGGCTGCTGTGTGAGTGCACTCTGGAAATAACAAATAAGAGGCCCAGCAATCAGTCATTTACCAGATTTGAAAATACTGAGGGATTCTGGCCTGTAACATAAGCAGATATTTAAGTACTTTTCTTGTGGCTCACTACTCCTGATGTGAATAATTTACAGAAATAATAATGAGGGAAGACTAAATAGGGAGAAGTACAAGACATGGAAAGGAAGAAGCCAAAAGTTAGGGTCAGCTGGAAGTGTTTGCAGTTTGCAATGTCTATGGGTTTAGGCAACCAAACATTTAAACCACAAAGTGATGAACAACTGGCTTGAGAGTACTTTGAACCTAATGTAGCCCAATTAACTCTTGTTTGAATTCTAGTCTTGGCCTAAATCTGATCCTACTGAAGACAGTAGCAACATCCCCATTGCTTTATGCCTGGACATTTAAAACCGGGTCAGTGCTGATGGTATAGATTCAGAAAAAAATGTTTATTTTTTGTGTGGCAGAGGGAGGAATTACTTCCAGACCTGCATTAATTTAGTTTTTGGCATTTCACTGCTGCTGGGGGCTGGTTGTTTTGAGTCCTGAGAGAGATAAGAGGCACGGGGTAGGTGTGCACATCCTGACCTGGGGAAGATGCTTTGGGAAGAAGGTTTTGCCCTGACAGTGAGCAGGGAAGGGGTGTGGGGTGGGATGCAGCCCTGTGCCAAGGTGGCCAGAGCTGAAATGAGGTCTGGAGTCATCACTGCCCTGGATGGGCAGCAGGGGTGGGATTTCCACCAGAGCCATGTTTGCCTGCTGAGGAGACATCCTTTGGTCACCCCCCCAGCCTCTTGACTGCAGAAATTGATACAAATAAGGCAAACATTTTTTGCAAGTTTTGGCCCACTCTCCTGCCTCTGGCCCCAGTGGGCGTAGGGTGAGTGCTTCTGACATTCCCACTCTCAACATTCAAGCAACTTCCTTTCTTTTCCCTGGAGCCCTCACCACAGATCTGCTGTGAAGAGAATGATGAGAAAATGTTGCTGCATCCAAGTTCTTGGTGGTGGTGGCAGTGCTGGAGCTGTGCTGGCTTCCTGGCAGGTCCCACCTTTCATCTGGGAACTTCCTAACTGGGAAATCTGCTCGTGTGCCTTAAACAGAGGTGGCCAAGAATGCTTTAATTAAAACATAATTTAGTGCTTGAGGTCTCCTGGTTTTGGAAAGCATTCAGCCAGAAGTTTTCCTGAAATCCTCACCAGGAGGGGTTTCCTCAGGTTTGGGGCAGCTCTGTGGCAGTTGTTGGGAAGGTGGGTGAGAGGCAATTCCTTGTCTGATCAAAGCAGACTGAAGTCTCTGTTCTCAACCCTGGCAATCACCCTCACCTCCCCCTAAAGCTCTGGCAGTTCCCCTGGTCCTGCACCAGTGATGTGAAGATAAATTTCGAAATCTTGGAGGGTTTAGGGCAGCAGAATTGCTGTTCTCTAGCCAGTCCTGCTGCCATGCAAGTGGCTGAATCCTGGGGGACAATAAATTGCCACAGCCCCACGTCCCCCTTCTCTGCCCTCCCCTCAGTGCCTTACTGAGGAACACCATGGAACAGGAAAACACTGGGGAACATAAAATACTTATTTAAAGACTTTTAGAAACCAGGTTCCACGTTACAGTTCCTAAATTGGCGTTTAGGTGGCTAATGTTAAACACTCATCTCTAAATGTCTGGCCTCAATGGACAAGCTTTTGGTTATTTTGGGTTTACTTCTTAAGCTGCAAGCTGTTGAAGTGGAATTCTGTTTACCTGCCTGGCATCCCTGAGGAAATAGGATGGCAAAGCCACAAAAGACAAAAAAATGTTCCATCATTTGAAGAGTGACATCACCAATGAATGGTGTTCCATTTAGGAACTCACACAAATGCCTGTGAGTGGTTGTTTGGCAGCCCCTGCCAAGCAGGCTCTGCATCCATTGTTCTAGATTTACTATTCCCTTTCTTAAAGGAATGCTCTTTTATAATCAAGTGGAGCACAGGCAGTATTTCCAGTTATAGATATTTTAATTATTTATTTCTCTGAGGCTTATGTACGCTTTCACCTTAACCAAACTGGCCTCCTTTATCAAAATTCTCTGAAAAGCTGGGGAAGTTCTAGCCCAGAACTTGATCTCAGCTTTACAGCTTCATCCCTTTGCCAGACAATGTTAAGCTTTCTAAGCAGCACAAGTAGCTAGAATTTCCCTGTCAGTTCCTATTATAAGAACCTGATTTTAGTTGATTATAACTTTGCCAGACTTGTTCTGTGGAGCTGACGTTTTCCATACTTGATTCTTTTTTTTTTTTTTTGTTAGCTGTAGTTAATATGGCTCATCTGTCTCCTTGCAAGGGAGGGAGCTGGAAAATACCCTGTGTTGTTCATGTGGTCGTTTTTGAACTGGCAATTTTAGAAGTAGGGATTTTCCTGGTACAAGGAATTAATTCAGATGTCAGCTTTCTCATTTTACGTGGCACTGGTGACTTCAAGAGCTGGAAGCTGTGGCTCAGAGTATTTCTATATTGCTGGTCTAGAGGCTTAGCCAGGTTTTGAGAGGGCCAAGTTCTGGTGTGGCTGCTGCTGTTGTAGAATATCAAATTTTTATCATGCTTGACTGAAGAACTTCGGTCTTATTTGAAGTTTTCACTTGAAGTCTGGATTTTAAAGGTTTGGGCAGGAATCTTATCTCTTGATTATTGGGTGTAAAAGTATGAAAGCTGGACTTTTTTTTTNTTTTTTTTTTTTTTTTTTTTTTTTTTTTTTTTTTTTTTTTTTTTTTTGTATATGCGTTGATGTAGCCAAGTAATAAAGAGTTTATGGTCATAATCATGATCTTGCTTATAAAACGTGTGTGCTTTTAAAACCTATTTTGTTTTTGAGTACTTTTTGTCTTGACTACGTGTTTTGGTGGTAGACAAATCCACTTTACATGTCTAGTAAAAACTTGAGAACAGCACCCTGCCTAGAACAATTCTGAAATGGATTTGAACCATATTGTGTTTACTTCTGTCTCTAGGTTTTATTGCTGAATGCAAACACTTGTGAAAATGCAAAGCAGAAATAAGAAGGAAGTGAACTTACTTGAACTTTCAGGAAAGAACTTAAGCCCCATTTAACTTATATAAAACGTGAGATGAGTGTCCAGGTCTGTTCTGATGCAGTTTGGACAAATGTTCCTCTCCTTAATCACAGCAGAGATCAGCCACCAGTGCTTTGTGTGTAAACTGTGCACCAGGGCTTACATTGAGGGTGAACTTGGGGGAATGATGTTCCTGCTCATAAAGCAATTAAACTAATGTGTCCTGGAAGGGGATGGAAGGGAAGGGGGATGTCCTTTGGCAGTTACCATCCCAGCTCTGTACATTACATGAAATGCTGGCTTTGCACCACACAGTTCTGCTCTTCCACTGTCATTCCTCCACTGTGCTCTTTAGAAGCTGAGAATAATTTATCTTAGCATATGTAAGTTTATTTTTTATGTAATTACATGTACCATCGTGTTAACTTTGTGCAAAGGTTGTGCCTATTGTCCTTAGGAAACCAAAGTGATTATCATTGGTTTGTTTTGTTACACAATTGTTTAAATTATAATAAGTTACCATCATTGTTTCTTGAGTCCAGCTGTGTTTATGGATTAAGATCTACTGACTCAAATATTTACAGTGTTCCAAAAATTATGAGAACATGCAGTGCTGGGGGTTTTCCATATGCTGCTTTATTTGACTTTGAGAGCTCTCCATCACCACTGGAAAAGGAGTCTTGGTCCAGAATAGTTTTGTGAGAGTCGGGTACCTCTTGTGTCTGCCTGGGCCAGTGCTGTTTGTCACTTCAGTGCTGGTGTGGACACACAGTTCCAGGTTTCCAGAACAGATTTCTGGTGGTTATGGGTATTGGAGCCTATGGAAAATGTGTCTCAGCTGTGGGCAAAGACTGAGCCCTTGAAATCTGGCTAAAGCCAGTGATAACCACACCAAATTCTACCCCCAGACCACTCCAGTTTAAATATCTTTTTGTGGGTTACCTCCTCCTGCAAAGAGTGTATGTACAGGGATGTCCAGGGCTCCCAGGCAGTCTGTGATCTCTGCAGAGCAGATTTGTGTGTCTGAGACAGACCAAGAGTTACCTTTGCATCCATGTTGTAATTATGGGCCAGGAACTGGTGTCCTTCACCCAGGAGTTGTGTCCTTCACCCAGGACCTGGTGTCCTTCACCCAGGGGTTGTGTCCTTCACCCAGGACCTGGTGTCCTTCACCCAGGAGTTGTGTCCTTCACCCAGGGGTTGTGTCCTTCACCCAGGACCTGGTGTCCTTCACCCAGGAGTTGTGTCCTTCACCCAGGATTTGTGTCCTTCACCCAGGAGTTGTGTCCTTCACCCAGGAGTTGTGTCCTTCACCCAGGAGCTGTGTCCTTCACCCAGGAGTTTTGTTTCTGGCAGGGAAAGACCAAGCCCTCATGCCTTGAGCCCCTGAGCTGTGGTTCAGGACCGTGGCTCTGTGCAGGGAATTGCTCTGCTCACTGAAGTCTCTCAGGTTTGAACACGTGCCTGTAAAGCCCATGTTTAATGCTGTGTTTGTCTTCAAACCCTTCCCTGCCAGGCTCTGAGCCTGCTGCTCCTCAGGCCATAAGCCAATCGATTAGGGGGAACTTTTCCCTCTGGACTGGAGCTGCTGTGCTTGGCCTCTGTAGCACTGAGCACCAGCTCCTGCTGGCAGCAGGTTATTAAACATGTTGGGCCACCAGCCAGCCACCGTGGCAACCCCTGAGCTTCCAGGAGGGGAGAGGACAGGACATGAGAGGTCGCTGTCCTTCTGCCGTGTTCCTGCTGTAAATGGAGCAGAGAGAGTTTGTTGGAAGAGTGGAATCATCAGATCTGGTCCTGCTCCTCAAATCTGCCCTGTCCAGGCTGTTCAGGCTGTGGGCTCCTGCTACTTCCATTGCACACAACACAGCTCGTGTTATTTTTGGCACCTCCTTTGTGTTTTTCTTGTCTTAGCAGTAATAAACTTCCCATCATTTTCCTGTCATTCATAAACACGAGCTGTTGAAGAGCAAAGCTGTCATGGGAAGCAGAGGAAATGCATGCCTGGCTTCCCAAGACATCAGTGTGGGCACTCTGATGGGACCAGAGTCTTGCAGAACATTTCACAGGTGGTTTTTCTATGTCCTGGCTCCACATCAATTTTTAAACTGAGTTCAGGTGACCGGGGTGGTCACTCTTGTGCAGCCTTTGTGTGTTCCAGATCTCTTGAACCAGATCATACAAGTGTGTGGGATTTACCTTCAGGTCTGAAACCACAAATATCTTCATTACTGTGGCAAATGTAATTTTTTTTTCCCGTCCTGTTTATGTACTTAGTCTCAAGTGTTTTGCCACAAATTGGGCTTTCTTGACCCACTCGTGTGTTAGCACCTCAGAAATGAGCAAACCCCTAGCAGGAAAATGCTCTCACAGTGCTGGTAGCCAGGCCAGCTGTGCACAGCTGGGAATGTCAGCAGATCAGCCCCTGCCTTGTGCCCTATTTGCAGGTCCTTGTGCCCTTCCCAGAGCTGTTTCACTGGTTTTCCATGTGGGATTCTCTACGAGTCAGTCACTGAATCTCCTGACACGAGTGCTGGGCTCTGTTCCACGTGCCCAGCTCATGTTTGAAGTTAGGGAAGAGTTAAGTCTTGTCTAGAAAGGAGGCCTTGTGGTATTTTGTTTCGCTAATAACACTGCAAAGCCTGGGTTCTGTCTGTCTGAGGGTTTTTAAAATCTCATCTCTATTGCCTGTAGTGGAATAAAAGTTATTCCCTTGTGCATTGGGAATATCACTAATGGAGCTACAGGCACTTTATATCCCTCTGTACCTTGCTGAGAAGTCACCTCATTGTGTCTGCCTAATTATAGAGTGAAACACAATCCTCCGTCTGTCTCTATTGTTAATCACCAAGTTTGGATTAAAATATTAACCCAAAGCATGAAGTTGTATAAGTATGAAAGCAGCATGAGGACAAAGCAAGAAAGCCATCTGTTCTCTCTTTTTCTTCCTTGGGCATATGGAGGCATTTTTTCTAATGCTGAAGTCCACATATTCCCCCTGAGGTGTTTGTTTTTGTTTCAGTTATACTTAATTTTTAATCACCAGTGTTTGTGTGGTTGTGTAGGTGTGAATATCAATGTAGTGACACAATGGAAGGTGGTTGGTGGAGCTGACGTGCTCAACAGCTGTGCTCAGTCTATTCTGAAGACCCCAGGCTGAAGTGTCCAAAATATTTTCACTGCCTTTGGGGCTTTGTTTTTGGTGAGTCTGTGAAAAACTTCAAGGTTAAACTGAGTAAAAAAATAACATCAGCTCCTTTTAAGGTTGTTCAATACTGTTACCAATGGTACCTTGTGTTTGGAGGCCAATAAATGTACTGAAGTGGTAGTCATTTGGAGGATATTTTTCAGCAATCTTGAGGCAGCTATTCTATTTGTCACATGGACAGAGAGAAGTGTTTTTACTCCTATTTAAATTTTATTTATAACTTCAGGGGTTGCAGTAATTGAAACAAGTGGAAGGCCCTGACAACTGGTGACAGACTCCATCCTGCAGATGTACAAACAGTCACAGCTCCAGCCAGCACACTTACCAGAGCAGGTCTGAAGCCAATCCCAGCCCTACACAATTTCTTCTTCCAATTTAATTTAATGGAGGCTACTCCCAGGGATGGGTATGATTTTCTATCTCAGTGCCCTCTCTGAGTGGGCAGCAGCCTTTTCCAGAGGTGCAGGAATGTGCAATTGGTGAGCTTTCACTCAAACTGATGATTTCCAGCAGAAAGGGCTGTGATGAAACAGAGGATGGAGGCTGACAAGTGTGGAATAGATAAATGGAAGGGGAAAAGTGGAGTTCTGAAGGAGGGGGAGAGGCAGATGTGAATATTGTTAGCCCTGAGCCTGATCCTGGTGACAGTCACTGTGGTCATGTGAGAGGAGCATTTCACAGGGGTGAGCAGGGCTGGAGGTGTGAGCAGCCCAGTGTTCATTAACATCAGTAGCTATAATGTCTATTTTTGCATGTGCTATTAAAAATAAAGACTGTTCTTGTGAAATCTGGTCCTTTCATCTGGGAGAGAAATATCAGCTTAACACTCCAGTAATTATCTAGCACACTTCTATTTTGCTGATTAGAGCTGTGAAACTTCTGAAAGTTTGCATCAGATTTGACTTGTTCATTAAATCTCTGTTGGAGCCGTGGCACAAGTCAAACCTGAAGGTGACAGATACAGCAGCTCTGTTGTGCTTGTGTAAAGCTTGTTTGGCTCACCTGGATGATATCAAAGGGTATATATTTATTAAAAATATGGATATTTTTAACCCTGATGAATGTGTGAGAAACAAGCAGCTTAAAAAAAATAAATAAAGATATTTTGGATGATTCACTTAAACCTGAACACTAATGAGCATTATCGTGCCAACAGTGCAGATGAGATAAAAGAGAAAAAAGAAAATAAGCTATAAATATCTGTGATAATTCTTTAAACCTCTGTTTTTATCAAGTTGTAGTGGATGAACGTTTGACCAGCAGTTTTCTGTGAACATAAGACAGAAATAGCATTCATAGAAATCTCAGATGATAACACATCACTAGCTTCATTGTATATTTTCCGTTTCATGGTGACTACAGAGGACCAGAGTCCACAAAACAGTCTGTGCTCATACAAAAGGCACCCCTGTATAGCAAATGAACAAAATGTTCTTGGATCAAACTCCAGTTTTTATTTTATTTCTTTTTTAGGCCAGAAAAAGTTATTTGAATGCTCCCACAGCTTTCCTCTTCACCTCTTGTACTGTTACATCCTCTGACATCATACTGTGCTTCCAAGGAGAAGTTTATGGTGTCACGAAAAGGGTCTCAGAAGTTCAAGACGTTGTGACACTGAGAGAAAGTGTCTGTATGTTTTCAAACATTATGGAAATTGTAAGCGTGCTTTCCAAAGCTGTCAGGAATATATGCTTTGAAAAGATGAATGCCTGTGTGGGATTAACTCCTCATGTTACACACGGGCTCTGGAGTGTGTTGTTTTCTCCCAGTGCTCTCTGGAGCCCAGTATCTCAAAAGGAATCTGACACACCACACCAGATGCTGAATGAGGCCTTTCCAAACTGAGGTGTGTGTGTTTTGTGTGCTGAACGTCACCCCTGCAGACCCACTTCGTGGGAGTCTGATGGGAGCTGTCCTGCTGCTTTGGAGTGACTCACCTGGCCCATCCCACAGCCCATCCCTGTGAGTGCTGGTGCTAACAAATGTGTGGGGATGGCTCCCTCCTCCCCTGCATCCCAGCTGAAATGTCTTGGTGTGGAGAGCTGGGTGTGCATATGGAGTGTTTCTAGGAAATGTTATGTAAAGCAGTTCCAAAAAAGAGACAAGCATAGGAAAATTATATTAATTCTATCCCTAAAGCAGATAAAATCCATTTCATATGTTATTACTCTTCTTTTTAAGAAAGGAGAAGTGAATAATTCTAGCAGCTGTTTGTGCTATAAAAACCTGGCACTGTGTATTCCTGGTTAACACTGAACAGCAGAGCTGCTGCAGATCCCAGGACTCTCCAGAAGATCATCTCCAAAGTCAGGTTTGCCTGGAGAGGAAACAAGAAATGCTTCACTAACATTGGCACTCACTCAGTCAGAGCACAAATGGCAAGTCTAGATGAGCAAACCAGCTATGACAGAGATCTGGCTTGAGCAGGAGATGTCCCATTGAGGAGAGGGGCAGGAGATGAAACCCCACAAGTTTAGGCAAAGGACTGACCTGGTGGGTGGCACAAGGCTGCCAAAGCTCCCTCCTTCGTGTTTGACACGAACACTTCTGTGGCTCCTCTGTAGAGAGATTTTAGGATAAGAAAGGAGGAGGATGGATGATGGTGATTTTAATTTTTTTTTTCCCAGTGTTCTTACACTGATGATTGGGGTTCTCATCAAGCTGAGCTCAGACCCAAATTCCAGCCTCTGCCCCCCAGGAGCTCCTAAACCCTTACAGTTCACTGATATTTGAGCAGTGCTGTGTTTCTGCCATGTTCAGGGTGGCACTGCATGGATCTGTCACCTGGTGATGTTGAGCTGTCTGTTAGGCTGTCTTCTAGATAAAGTGCTGTTATCACATCATCTTTTAAAGCACAAGACTCTCCCATGGCACTGACAGGTAATATATACTTCTTTGCCTGGAAAAAAAAAAAAGCCTTTTCCGTTAGCAATGACTTGCTGATTGCCTATTTATTTTCACAAATCTTCTCATGTCAAAATATTTTGATAAAAGTCTGGCCCACATTAAATAATCAAGAAAATAATTACTACTTCCAATTTTATTTAATTTTTGACTGTCAAATAATCTAACAAGCTTATTTTTAGATCTCGGGAATGCATCTTGTAAGGTGCTGCAGTGAGTGAGCAAAGATGGTTTGTACTCATATTGGGGAATGGAGGGAAGAGACTGATTTCCAAGCCTGGCACAGATGAGGAATGAAAGGGAGAGAAGGAAGGAATACTTTGTGTGCAATCTTGACCCAGCAACATTGGGTTAATGATCATAAAGTGGCAGCCAAATTGGTTAATTAGAGAATAAGTGCCTGCTGTTTGCATCTGTCTCATTAAGTCTGAAGAATAAAGCTGCTGAGGAGAGGGACTGAGCAGGGCTTGGGTGTGGGTTTGGGGATTGGGTTTCTGGAATTGGTTCTTGACTTGTTGACTGATTTCTGGGGTTGTTGTGTGTCTTCATGGGTACAGGGTCAAGCACTGACCTGTAAAATATATTTATCCTTAGTTTTGATATGATGTCTGAACCATTACTGTGAAACCTCTCCATCTGAACACACAGCAGGAATTTCCTGGATTTATGGCACTAATGTTGAAAATGCAGGGAATAAGATGCAGGGAGAGGGGGAGATAAGGTAGGGCAGGACAGTGAAATTGCAGGTTAAGGGTTTGATATTTAATGGAGGATGGGGGCTATTGAAACAAGGCCTTAGAGGCTATCCCCAAATGTCTGCCAAGTGTGAAACCCCTCCTTCAACACCAGCCTGGCACTTTTGAGATTGGTGGGATCAGATTGTGTGGAATAGCCAGGATGAGATTTACAGGGATAGACCTGAGTGGATGGACTTGAGAAGCCAAAGGGCTTGGGATGACTTGTTTTCTTATTTGTTTTGCTTTTGTGGCTGTTTTTGTTTAGTTTGTTTCTCTTGAAGGTAAAATCCAGTGAGAGAGAATCTGCCCAGACAGGAAACTCCCTGTAACCTTGCCAGGTGATGGGGTGGGCAGGGGATAAAAAAGGGGAAAAAGAATGGGATGATAGAGGTAGAGCAGGGCAGGCCAAGAATAAAATTTTGGGGAATGATTGTTGTGTTTTCCCTGCAGCCCCTGCATGCACAGGAAGCATGGGGTAGGGTTCAGGCACTTATTAGATATTCAAAGTCTGGAAAGGTGATGTGGCACTGGGGAATCCAAGCATCAGGAATGGCAAATTGAGGAAAACCAGTCCAGGGAACTGTAACGTGGGACTGTTCCACTGGCATCCTTCTCCTTCCACAGGCTGAGCAGTAACTGTATATATGGGCAGAATGATATCCTGCTTTAGGAGAAAATGGTAAATTCAGGGCATTTTCCAGAGCATTCCAAGGCCATCAGGGACATAATCCAAACAAATGCCTTTCTCCCTTGACTTTGAATCAGGTTGTTGCATCCTACAACAGCTGAAATTTCCAGCCCCCTCACAAGGATTTCAGACACTTAGTCCCCCATGGAAAATTAAAATGAGATTAGAAGAGCTCAGCCTGCCATTCTAAGTGGATTGAATCAAAAGTAGGAACAGGCTCAGGGTTTTGTTAACAATCAATTGAAACTTAATACTGCAATCCCTTTCAGCATCCACAGGGAGGGAATGCAATATCTCTGGAAAAAGACAGTATTGTATATCACAGAACAGAATATTCTGTATGGAATATTTATTGGAAAATGATTTACATTCCCTTAATTTTCCCCCAACAAACGTCTGCTCTTTTCTGCCTGGAATTGTCTTCCTAGCCACATTCCTGTTTCTAAAACTGCTAATAGAGCTGATTTAAGTTCATAGAAAATGCTTTTTGTGGAGAAAAAGAATTGTTCTTAAAGTGCATCTGACAAAAATATGCCGAGGATATTAGTGCTTCACATTTTGCAAATGAATTCATATATTATTTAAAATTTTAATAGAGTATATATTGCTTGCTTTTTTTAATAACTTTCCTGAAAAGATGATTCTCTTCCCAATAAAAACCAGATCGTGTTCAGTAAAGAAAAACCGAAGGAAAATTTGAGCTAAATTACCCTTTCCCTCAAAAAAGATGTTTGAAGAAATAAAATAGAAAAACAGGTCTCTTTGGGGCCTTTTAAAATGCAAATATCTCTTAATGGGCAGGTTTTGCTTGGCTGTTAAATAGTTGTAGCTGTTCTTGCTTCATTTGGTTTGCATAAACATGGCCTAATTCAAAACTATTTATTCTTCATGTACCTCTTTGTTTCTGCTATCACTGAATGGTTTGGGATGGAAGAGACCTTAAAAACCTTCTCATTCCAGCTCCCCTCCCATGCACAGGGACATTTTCCACTGGACCAGGTTGCTCAGAGCTCCATCCTCCCTGCACCTTGTCCCCCTTGCTGTCCCCTCCCTCTGTCACAGAATCACTGAGGTTGGAAAAGGTCTCTGAGATCACAACCCAGCCCTAAACCTGACACTGCCAATCCTGCACCAAACCCCATCCCTCCACAGAGGTGCTGTCCCTGTAAGGACAAGGGACACAGAGCAGTGCATGAGGTGACAACTCCGTGCCCCAGAGGAGTGGGGAGGGGACAGAGGAGCCTGGGGAAGGGGACAGGCAGTGGGGTTGTGTGCTGGATCCTTGGGCACATGGGCACTGTGACCAGGGGTGATGGGCTTGGACCTTGCACCTTACCCAAAAAAAGCTCATTTTTGTTTCCACCAGGACTGTGGGGGGTGAGTCCACCCTCGTGTCAGCTCTTCTGGCAGAGCAGTGTTTAAATCCACCTTTACCAGACAGCCCAGTCCCTATTAAAACCCAGGAAGGTTAAAGCAAGGAAAGCCCCAAAAGCGTTGATGGCAAAAGTACGAAGTTTCCAACAGAGAGTTGTTCTGGATTTAATTCTTGCCACACGTAAACAAGGGCTCCACCAGTCAGGCTTTGGTTTTGGAATTAGCTTGGTTTGAAATCAGCCAGAACACTTGTCCTGACAGTAGATCACTTTTATCTTGCATGTGGTTCCATTAGGAAAGATTTGATAACACTGTCAGGGTAAAATCGCTGATTTCAATCGTGTCTGGTTTCCCTCTTTGCACTTTGGCAAGTAAAGAAATATTTTGCTTTTCTGTGTATTTTCCATTGAATAACTGGGGCATCTCAGTAGTATCTTAAAAAGGCTGCCAGCTGCTGTCTTAATATTCTCAAAGTGAAGCATCACAAACGTTTTTTCTGCCTCTGCTGACTTGCAGCTGCTGTGTTCATTTATTAGGGTGGGAGTCTGTGGGATTTAGTCTCTAATGGAATGTTCAGAAGTCTGTAGAATGGGTGCTGGACACTTTACCAGGATGCACAAGACCTTGCCTTGCTGGGGTGGAACTCCAGCTCTTTGCTCCTGTAAAGATGATAACCTGATGTTAGAGTAAAGGGCAAAATTTCTGCCCTGGAACCCAGGTTGGACTGCAGAAGGAGCAGAAGGAGAAAGGTGGCACTGAGATGTGGTCTCAGTTCAGCACCAGATCCTCCTTCCTGAGACTCTGTAGGGCAACACTTCATCTTCACACTGATTTCTCTCCTGCCTTAATTTTAAATTTTTAAATTTAAAAAGGGATTTAACGATCACAAGCCCCTCGTTCATGCACTGTTTGGTCACTGCACTGTGGCAATGCTGGTCTGTCTACCCTGAACAGCCAAAGCTGCAGCTCCTGCCCCACACAGGAATTAACTCTGTCCTGGGTGAGAGCTGAGCACGTTTTCCCCAAATCCCAGGCACAGGGGAACCTCTGCAAGAGCTGGAGAGGGGTCATGTCATGGGAGCCACGTCCTGAGTGAAATATTCTGGTGCTGACAATATCTCTGTTAAAATTGTTCAGGCAAATCTACGTGGAATAGAGTTGGTTTGGATTTACACTTAAAACACAAAGTTGAGCTCTGAATTTCTAATCATCCTCTAGGCCCTGATGCTTTCTGACTTGGGCTTAGCTCTTATGTGTCCCATTATTATCAGTGATATGTTAAAACTTTACAGCCAAGTACCATATTCCCTGTGATATTGAAATATAGAACATACTTGGAGTTCTTTGCTTTTCCTTCTAATCTTTCAGCAACCTAATACTTTCTGACTTCCCTCTCTCAAACCAGGGACAGCCTTTTTTCTTTATCAGGGAATTCTGGTTTCAATCAGAAGGTGTCAGCAGCTCAGACTTCAGGGATACAGTCAAGTAGTGTGAGATTATTGATAATTTTGCAAGAATGACCACACCAAAACACAGTAAATGGTTGCAGATACTCCATGGCAGGCACAGGAATAAGTCTTAACATGCCATGAGGTACATACAGGAGATACTTTTATTTAATAAAAGTAAAGAAAACTAGAAGCCACAAGACAAGAAGACAAGTTATTTCTCTAAACTTCTTCTTTTTAAAAAAAAAGCCAAGTGCAATATTGTAAGGTTTGGATCCAATAGAGAATCCAAATCTTTGTAAAGATTTGGTAAAGGGTGGAAGACTTCCATGAGCTGAATATCTGTTGGAAGCTCATTTATTTTCAAGTATTTCAGCCAAGTCTCCATCTCTTGCAGCACTTGTGTTGCACAGAACCCTTTTACAACTGCTCCTTTGAAAACACTGGAATTATTTCTCAATGCAGGAGCTCCAGACCTGTTTTACACCTGCTCCTCTAAAACACCTGTGCTTCCATGATCTTTGTGGAACAGGCATAATTTATACTGACAGAAACTGCTTTGGCTGATGTTACTTGATAACCAGCCAGTGCATGAGAAGTGCTGATAAATATATTTTCCTAGGGCATTGGAGGAGCTTTTACTGACAAATATCACAAAAGCTGCTCCTGTTCCTCACTGGAGTTGATATTGATGGCCAGGCTGGCAAATTCCCTGTGTGGATTTAGGATCCACCACAGTCCCAGCTCTGAATTTTATTTCATTTTTTTGTTTGTTTGTTTGTGGGGGTTTTTTTTGTTGGTTTTGGTTTTTTTTTTGGTGTGTTTTTTTGTTTTGTTTTGTTTTTTTCTTTGTTTTTTTTTTGTTTTTTTTTTTTTGTTTGTTTGTTT
>VZTT01069785.1:7236-24090 GCA_013400855.1 Buphagus erythrorhynchus
TTTCACGGTGTTTTTATTAATTGATCTGAAGGCTTTTGCCCTCTACATGACATCAGTTCTGTAGTTTCTTTCCTTTCTTTTTGCAACATTTATTATATTAACCAAGGATGTTTCAGGTAGAGAAACCCATCCATTAGGTTTTTCAATGGACACCTACATTTTGCTCTAAAACTAGCTATCCTATTTTTTGTCTCAATATCTTATTTACCTCTTTACAAGTCAGAACATTTCATATGACTGATTCAGCTGACATGTATTAGGAAAAAAAGAAGATTTTTTAAGAAAAGCTATTGTCATTTCTGAGAAAACCCATGCATTATTACTTAAAGTTTAAAATGCTTTTTATTCCCCCAGCCAGGAAACCAAATTCTTAAGTGATGTAATTCAGCAAAATTCCACTGACTTCAGTGAAACTCTGCCAATTTTATACCAATACTGAAACTACTTTCTGTATTCCTATTGAGTGTATTTAATGGAGATTATTTTCAGTTTCCAGTGTGAATGCTGAAATGGTGCTTTTTGTCCTTTATAGATGAATGTTATTGAGCACTTTTGTTGTATCTTCTTTTTTTTCATTTGTGCTGCTGAAGAAAATATGATGTGAGGAAAATAATTTGTAATCACTGACTATAGGAAAACATTTTTCTTAAGAAACTAGATCTTGGTGATCTTGAGGAATAGACTTCAAAAGGATCATGAATTACAGCACATAGGTCAGGTTTTTTAAAAGGTCTGAATGGTATCTCTTAGAAATGGGCTATCTAATTTTAATACAGATGAAGGATTTCAGAAACTATGGCAGGAGTCAAGAGTTTCAAAACAAACTCTTACATCTCACTCCAAATCACAGACAAATGAGGAGGACAGTGTAACTTTTCATAAAGCAAGTCAATCATTTATGTCAAATGCTAACAGTGATGCCTACAAAATTGACTATAAAATTTTAGGAAAAAAAGGATACACAAAAAGAAGTATTATCATTCCAGGATTCCAAACTATTAAGAATGATTGTTATGGAAACTCACAACATCAAACAATCCTAAAGTCCAAAGCAAAAGGTATTTATACTAACTGCACATGCGGAATATACTGTTGTCCACAGCAGAGATGCTTTTTTAATGATTTATTTTCAAATAACAGTCTCTAGTATGCAAATGAAAAACAGGAAGGAAATCTTTGAAACCAATATATGTGCCAGCACATAGCAGAGTGTTTTGTGATAGACAAATATATTTAGTCATATATTATGACGTAATATTTTGGACTGCTCCCAACAAAATAAGATGAATAATGAAATAATAAGGTCCAATTAGACACGATTATTTTATGTGATTCAAAATGAGTAGTGGTTTACGAGTTTCCCTCTGCTACTTAATAACATGAGGTGAGTGGGTTTTTAGATACCTTCCCTTTGGCATGATCATAATGAAAGCAAATACATTTCCGTTCCCTCTATAATCATCTACACACTGGCAGAGGATTAAATTATTATTTCTGTACCAAATGAAGAGACATTTCCTCATTAATATTTCTGAAGGAAAGAGCTGTGTCATTCAATGGTCACTAAACTCAATGAATACTGAAGTTTCTAAAATCTGACTGATTTAAAGGTGTAATTCTCCTTAAACTTCCAGTAGCAGTTGGTCATTCAACTGCTTTTTCTGGATCCAGGTCTCACAAATTATATGGCTGCCAGGAGACAGGCTTTATTCTGGGTTAGGCTTCAGAAACAGGACATTCCTGCTACCAAAACTTCACATTTCTCTGAAATGATCGCATCTAGGTAAAACTGCAGAACTACTCAAGCCAATCATTCATTTGTACAACAGGCAAGGTTAAGTTTCCTGTAATGAAGGCAGTAATGAAAATGAGAAAGAAAGGTTGAAAGGAAGGGAACAGTATAATATTTGAAAAATAAACGAAACTTTTTTTTTCCAATGCAATGTCCGAGATAAAGGTACATTTAAAGCAGGTTAATAATAGAACGTCAAAAGACACTCCTGTGAATGTCATTATTTTTTTTTTGCAAGGTTCATCGTTTCTCCATTTCTTCTCAAGCTCATTTGTGGTAACTGAACATTTGGTTCATAATATTAAAAAGGTCATTTTATCACCACATCTGTGAGACTGTGATATATTTGGGGTTAAAAAGAGGCAAACACATTGCAAGAGCATAAGACAATAAAGTAACTGTATATAAATAGAGAAGAGCAAGAAATTATAATCTTCCTGTTGGTTTGCTGTAAGCTTTTTACCACTGACAATGCTTGTTTATTAAGAACTAGTTTATAGTGCTTGTCAGCAGACATATAATCTTTTCTTTTCTGGTATGATGTTTTTGAGTGACAATAAAAACTATTTTTTTTCAATACATATTACTTCAAAGGAGAGTGAGGAAAAGTTCCAGTCAAATAACAACTTTAGAAGTATGAGTTTTTTGTATGAGAAAGCTCTGCCAGAGAACACACATGAAATGCTCTATTAGGCACCTGTTTTTTAGCAAGTCTGACACACAAAATGCCGTTACATTAGTGCTGTGCTAATTGTTCGTTTTAAGGTCACTGAAATTTGTATGTTTACTCAGGTAGCAATATAGCTACTGAACTACCAAACAGAATTAAATCATTAATTTAATTTGTAATTTAAATATATATAGGAAGGAAGAAAATTATGTAATCCTGATTGAATTGCTGTATCTACTGTGTTTTCTTTAAAACATGTCTTTCCTTTCTGAATTGTTACTATATGAAAATACTTATGAATTATCTTTTCTACTTAATAGAATTCTACAACATTCTGTACTGAATACTTGGTGAATATGTCATGACTAAGAATACACTGTGTTTGAAAGAAAGAAGTGAATCTTACCTTTTCAGTTGCATTTGCATAGAACTGACTGCTTACATTTTCAAAGATTGCATATCAGCTTGCAGTCCTTGTGTCAGAATTGTTTACCTTTTTCTTACAGCCTCATCTTCACCCCTTCTGTCATCCGTGAGTAATAATGTCAATATTTTATAATTTGCATAATTTGCAAGGAGATTATTGGTTATTTAGCTCATGTGTAGTTGATTTTAGCTTAAAAGAAATTATTTATAAATTATTTTGACTGCACTGACATTTCGCAATTAAAGTCTATGAATTATGTATTCAGATACCATTTGGTTTGATAGGCCTTTCTTCCTTACCAGGCTGTACATCCCAGATTATGTTAGAAGTCAGCTCAAATGCTGGTATTTCTGGGTTGTGAGGCTGTGGTTGATAAGACATTCCTCTTGCATAGCTTCTCATGCTGCCTATCCAATGACTGGTAATCCTTCCCGGGCCCTTTTCCCAGCATACGGTCCACAGCAGCCTCTCTGTGACCATATGGCACAGGTGCTCAGGCCTTTTCTGATGGAATCCTGCCAGATTTTATGAAGCTATTCAATGAGATTAGTTAAAGCAATCTCAGTGCTGGAGTTCTTTATCCCCTTTTTGTTTGTGTAAGCTACAAATGGGTATAAAGGAAAAGAACAACAAAAAACCCCAACCAACCCAAACAAAAACAAACAAACAAACAAAAAAACCCCAACTGGATGCTATAAAAGTGTCTGTGAGATTCCTTTAGTTTACTTAATCTTATTTCTGGCACATATATCAGTATACTCCACCTACAAGCACTTCATAAAATTGAGATATGGAAAAAAACCCTGGAAAGTTCCAGGTCATAGAAGCTAATAAGAGACTTGGCTTTGATTTACATCCACAAGACAGCAACACCTACAGAGATTAACTATTTGACAATAGGTTCCAGAAACTGCACACGTAGAATATGTAGCACACATATATGCACAGAGCATATTAATGCATTACTGGGTATTTCAGTTATTTTCCATAATCTCTGGACTGAATTCTGGATATTCTAGACTCACTTTGGCCCACTGCAGTGCAGCAAAGTAACTGATATCAGGTTACTTGTTCCTACTTAGAGGTTAGAGAGTGCATCATCTTTATCATTGTTGACCATGGTTCTTTCAGCACCTTGTCACCCTTTGATGTTTTCATGCTTGGTTTTCTATTTGCTCTATCTCTCTCTTCACTGGCTTAACACACTTTTCAGAGTATCTGTGTATGTTTTCTGTATATTATTCAAAGGATTCTGTCTCTCAGCTATCTTTACATTTTAGCAGTAATAATTTTATGGCATATAACTAGCTGCTGATTTTTATACTGGATCAGCATTTGCCGTGGTTTTGGCAGTGTGGCTGTTTTTTTTTTTTTTTTTAATTTGTTTTAATTTTTTTTTTTTTAATTTTCTTTTGTTTATTTTTATTCAGGTTTTATTTTTTTTGCAGCAGTCATGAAACATCATTTCCCTCAACAGAACACTCTAAGGTTTCAAAATAGTTATTGGTCCATTTCAAAACAAAACGAAAAATCAAAAAAAGTACTTGAAAATATTTTAAAGGAATATGTAATACCTGTGCATCCAATGTATCAATAGAGTAATGGAGTTTATTGACTGGTTCAGAATTATAATTTCAAATATTCCATCCATATTCACCAGACCACTGGCTATTCACAATAGGTAGCAGTCTTGAAGTAAAACAAGCACATATCTAAAGAATTTTACTACTGAAAAAAATTGTTGAAACATAAAAATTTCAGTAAAACCTATCAGTTTCAATGAAAAAACTGTGTAGTTTTGATCTGCCACACTATTTTTACATCATGTAGCTGTTATGACTTTGGAATCTAATTTTCAAGGTCTGCCTGTGGTATTCATGATTTTTCAGCTGACTCAAAAAAAGCTGCTGATCACTTAAATATTATTAACATTTTTTTGTTGTTGTTCTTTGTGTTGGCTTTAGGGGAAAGTGCATCCTTTTCCAATACCCATCTCTTCATAAAGTTAGAACCCACCAAATCGAATGGTAGTGTTACAACAGGATGTGTAGAACTAGACCAAGTATTTTCGTTTTCTCTGAAAAAGAATTATTTAACTCATATTTCTGATAAACTCATGTTAGTAGATTTTGCAGTGACAACGTTATTAAACAGAAATAAGTTATTGGGGTTCATTACTAAGATATCTTCTCTTTGACCTAATGACAATATATTGTCCCTTTTCAATACTTCCTTGCTAAAAAATTAAACACATGGTGAGGTAAAGAATAGTAGAATTATCTTTCTTCTGTGGAACACTTAATAAGTATTATTTCTACTCTTATAATCACTTTTATATTCTATTCTTATAAACACTTTTTAATATGTTCTAAACTTTTTCCAGATCAAAGGGTGAAATTCCACCTGTGTTGATAATATTAGATAAACCTTGAGTATGTTTTTTTTTCCAATCTTGATGGGTTGGCAAAGTATACACTTGTAGTTCAAGTACCTAATCTCTATTTGTTATTTGGAAATTAGATATTATACTTATAAAACTACTACTTTTTAAATCTGATTTTAGTGGAAACTAGTAAGGAGGAAAAAATGATAGTCACCAGTCATAGAAATAAATTATATATAACCCACTTCCGTTGTGTGATGCTGGTTTTCTACTCTAAAATATGTTTTCTGTAGGATGTGTAAAGCATTCTCCTTTCTGCTCACATGATTTTTCAGTCAGTTTTGTCAGTTATGTTCAGGTACATAAATCTGTTTCATATCAGTTAAAAGAGACAGGTATTAATTTTCCCTTTTTATAATCTTCTCAATTCACAACTGTCTCTTGCTTGTTCTGTTCATAGTAGTATTTGCATATATACTATCGAGTCTGTTCAGCACAATAAAGAAGTAGAGTTTTGGCTTTTCTGACACAGTATTCTGATAAGTTAGTGAGCTATGCTGGCTAACATAGTAACAGAGTCAAGACAGAGAAAGCACTCGAATTACCAATCCACAAACAGCAGAAGAAAACCTCCCTCTTCAGACATCTTAGATTGACTCTGCCAGCTGCAGAAACCTCATCCTCAATATGAAGGAACACAAGTATAAAAGCAAGTGAACAGTGTAAAAGAAAAGGTCATACATACAAAACATACGACACTGACAAATTGGTAAGGTAGAAATAGAGGTCATCATTTCATATGCAATTCATAAGGCAAGATTTTGCAATATTTGAAAAGGAAAGTTCACCCAAGTAACAGGACATAATTAAGTAGTCCTGAATAATTGTTCTGTGTGGTCTGCCATCTCATAGCCAATCACCTAAGAAATTTTGGATGCAATGAAATCTACATTAACAAAGAAAGTCTACCACTGATTTGTCAGCTGTGGTGGGTACTTTGTGTGGCATGTATGTGTTACTGCAGTACAGCCAAAAAATGTCTGTCATTTACTGTTTATTACTGTCCAAACAGTCCATACAATACAATTGACAGTGCAGCCCTCTATCAGACTAACTTTTGGCACAGGCTGTGGTTTAATCTGCTGGTAACTAAAATATACTCACTTTGTGGCTACTTACTCATAAACAATACAAAATAACAATGCCAAATTCATGCAATCTGCTAATTTTTTTCATTCAAATATTTTTCTTTATACCTAGAGTTTAAAATAGAGATTTTTGTTGTTTTGCAAAAGCTGTACTTTAAACAACAATCAACAATAGCATCAAAACATAAAAGAGAAAAAACTGGCTCTGCATTTAAAAGAGTCTGAGATATTTATTGAATTCTGAAGGAAGAAATTGCTATTTTCCAGTTTACACAAAAGCAGCTAAAGTATCACTCCCTATATATCCAAATTTTGTATCTTTATCAACCAAACACAACAAATATACATTTGTTCATCTTTCTAATTTCAGGAGTATGAAAATAAGAAGAGGGAGGCATGGAAAGTAGTAAAATTGAAAGGAAATAAGACAACTTAAAACTAGATGTTACTTCTACAAAATGCAGAACTTCTTAAAATGCAAGTAAAAGTGTAAATATAGATTATATCTTGTCTACAAGACACTATTCCTGATGCAGAACCTTTTTTAACATATCATCTTGAAAAGATGCTGATATAAAGGCACTTGAGGACTTCTTTTGTCACACTTTTTCATGCTTTATATCAGTCAATCGCAAGCTTTCAAGTGGCAGAAAAAGTAAAACACTGAGATAAGCAGAGACAAAGAGGAAGAAAGCAAAAATATTGAATAATTCTTCAATATCTTATAAACATGAGTTTGATGCTGTGATTTTCTCTTCAAAACTTGAAAACTAAAGAGAAACATTGCTTTAAAATCACTAAGGGTGGAATGCAGCTGTTTTCTGCCCCTTTAATACATGGGAAAGCTGACAATACTTTCTATAAACAGATTGCACCAGTTTGAACTTGTCCAGGTTTGAAAGACAGGTGTCTGCTAAGGAAGGCAGGAGCCTCCCTTGGAATGGAAAATGTAAACCCCTTCCCTCTGAATTGTTATAATTTTGAAATTAAGGGGCTCTCAGGCAAAGGTATGAGAATAGGAGTAACAGTTCTTTACTAGTGTGTGTAATAAAGCAAACAAACAGCAACAAGTGCAGCATTATCCCCAACCCGAGCAGGAGCCCAGGGACCCTTCTGTGCCGCGGGCATTTCCTCTGGTGCAGTTCCGGGCACGGCCGGCAGGGGGCGCTGCTGCTCCCGGGCAGGGCGGGGGCGGTGATTCCCCCGCACCGGCAGGGGGCGCTGTGGGCAGGGCTCGGGCAGCACGCGGCGATGGCGGCTGGGCCCAGGCGGGAAGGGATGGGAGAGAGGCTTTGCTTCACAAACCCTGGGGCAGTGTCGGTCCCGGTGCCCAGGCGGGAAGGGATGGGAGAGAGGCTTTGGTTCACAAACCCTGGGGCAGTGTCGGTCCCGGTGCCCCTGCAGGACTCTGAGGAGCACCAAGCTGGGACAGCAAGATGTATCGGCAGGCAGGGGGTGCGGGGCTGCAGTGCAGTGAAAGCTCGGAGCAGCGCCGAAGAAGCAGCGGGGACGAGACAGCGGCGGCCTGGCTCTGAGCAGTGCAGGGAGACGCGAGCTCAGGATCCCGGGCACACGAGCAGATGGTGATAGGTCCCTCTCTTAGTGAGGTGGGTGATAATAAGGTCCCAGTTCAGTGGCTGCTCTAGTGAGCAGAGGCTCGCCCCACGGCAAAAGAAAGGCAGCTCTGGGCTGAGTTATGGTAGTGGCAGAGAATTCCCTTCCCCAAGCGGCAACTCCGACCGTCCTCCTCCGAAGCCCGGAGAGAGACAGACACTCACAGCTCCCCCTGTCCCTTTACCAACCCAATTCTCGTGGTATCTCCGCCCTTTGGAGAGAAACTCTCAGATAAGAGGAGTGCAACCAAATGCCTTCCTTCCCTGAGACTTGGCCATCTCTTTTATTTTCTTAAGTATCCAGTCGTTAATGTATCCTAGAAACTTATGTGAAAAAATTCTATAAGTAAAAAGGAACAAAAGGCAAGAAAACCCAAGCCCCAACAGAATTGATAGGTATAAGAAACAAAATGGGTTTTTATTTCATCTGGGTGTTAAGAGATCTGTAAGTAAATATTGACTCCAGGTCCTAAAACAGAGCATATAGAACAAAGTCTTCTCACTGTCCAAAATTTATTTTTTTATTAGTAAAGAGTATTTTACCTCAGCTTCTACATAAATGCATGTTCCTCAGAATAGTAAGAGGAAATCAGCAAAGAGTGATCTTTACTCGGAAGGATTTGGTAGACGCTGGAAAAGAAGAATGTAGTTACTGGCCATACTGTCTGTTTGGACACTGATTAACCTGGAACGACATTTAAAGATAGGTAAAACTGTCACAACTCAATGCAATAAAGGATAAGCAGTAAGGATAAACTTAATGGAATACATTCTCTGCTGTTTTTCTCCTAACTGAGAGTTAAAAAAAATCTACAAATCCAAGTCTGAGAATGCAGAGTATATGTCTCTATCCCCAGAGTATTGATTTCATACTCTATAAAGTAAAATTCCATTATATTTATAATTCATTAAATATGTTTTTGGTGAGTTTTTTAAAAATGCTTGTGAATTACCTGTTGAATAAGATGTGTATTTGCTGTTTCTCCTATTCCTCAAGGCAAATAAGGCAGACCCCCAAGATGTAGCAAAATAACAGGACTGAAAATCATACTTCGGTTTCCTGTCAACAACTTGATCAGATCATATTGCCAAACTATAGCTGAGGTATTCCAATACTGAAAAATTACTCTGGTGTTCCTGTGCTGAAAGTAAATATATTCTTATAACAAATGTTTTTAAGCAAAAAGTTTTTAAAATTTAATTTGCAGTTCTTGCTTCAAGTGTGAAAATAACATGGAATAAAATGTAAAAAATAGATAAACACAGCTTACAGTTTATTATTTAAAATTTTGCTTTTTATTTATTTGGATTATGCTACAAAAGAGTTTTTTAAAAGGCTGTATGTAGAATTTGGTATGGAAGGAAATAGCAACTGTATCTTGAATATGTCCCCAACATGTGCAATCATATGTATTGTATAGAAGTATAAACTGCACTTTCATACTCAAATTCCATATCACATTTTATCCAAAACTCCTGGTCTGAGACTTTTTGCTTGTTCTTTAAAAAAAAAAGAAAAGGTTTTTTTTTGTTTTTTTAAAATATATTTTAGAAAGCAAAACAAGTGGTCATAGTCTGAGAAATCCTAGAATGTTGAAAGGCTTTCTTTTTTAATACAGAATATTGGGGCAAATTAAGACTTCACCAAAAAAACCCCAAAAATCAAAACAAACAAAAAAAACCCACTAACAGAGTCTGGAAGAGAAAATAGCTTTCTACTTATTTCAGTTATGAATATTTAAAAGTCGCATATGGCAGGATTTTTCCTAAGCCTTTACCATTGGCTTAGTTGTTCCAGTGGAATTAATGGTAAAATGCCTGTTAATTTCAATGCAAGCAAATTTAAAGCCAAGATTTTTAGTGTCATTCTTGACAGACTTGTGCAGAAGATACAAGCGAATTTTAAAATGCTGCAGTAAAATAGTGGATTGTGATTTGGAAGGAGTTAGATTCAATTTCATCAGAGTTGGTAGCATAACAGTTGTCTTTCTGTCAGTAAAAACTAGCAGAAGCCATTTAATGCCTTTGTGTAATGAGACAGACGAAACTATAATAGCCATAAATGAAAACACAAGCTCACGTACTCAGGTAGAAGCTGAAATATGCAGTACCACAAGCTTTTGTAAGAAGCAGCCACAACAATCCCTGAGATTAAGTCACTGACTAGAAAGAGATGACACTCTCTTGTGGAACAAACGAAACTGGAAGGAGCAGGTGCATGCATTGCCTCTCCAGAGAAATCTGGAAAGGCTGGGAACATGGGTATGCAGTAACCTCACTAAACTCAACAAATAAAGGGACACGCTTTGCAGCTGAGGAGAAATAGACCCATGCTGGTGGCCTATAAGCTCATGCACAGCTGTGCAGAGAGAGACCCTTTGGCCTTTGGGAACAGTAGGTTAATCTGAGTCAGCAATATATCCTAGCAGCAAAGAAGAGGGACAACACCATCCAACTTCCACATTAGGAAGACCACTGCAGGCAGATCAAGAGAGGCAGTCCTTCCCCAGTACTCAGCTCAAATGAGACACATCACACGGGGTGCAGTGTTCAGTGCTGGGCTGCCTTGCACAAGAGGGACATGGATATATCTACTGGTCAGACTAAAGGGAAAGAAGTGAAGGCACAGGCAGTGGATGTAGGGACAAGTATACTGAGAGGAGTATAGGGATGCAGGCCAGTTGTGTATGTATAAGGTGAGAAGTGTCAAGGTGAAGCTGGAGCTGAACTTGGCAAGGGATGCAAAGAATAACGTGTGTTAGCCAGAAAAAAAGGAGGTTAAAGAAAGTGATCCCCCTTATCAACAAGGCAGATAAACTGGTGTAAAAACAGTCAAGGAGTAGGTTGAGGTACTCAACTAATTTCTTGCTTTACTCTACAATTCCATCTTCTTTTCCCCCACCTCTAGAGTGAATGGACCTCAGAATAGGGACTGGCAGAGCAAAGGTGGTCCCACTGTAGGAAAATATTTGTTTCACAGCCAGCTGAGGAACCTGAACATGTACAACTCTATAAAACCTGATGAGATGCATCCCAGAATCATGAGGGAATTGGCTGAGGTATTTGCCAAGCAACTCACTATGATGTTGGAAAAGTTATGGCAGTCTGGTGAAAACCCAGGTGACTGAGGAAAAAAGGAAGACATTCACCCATCTTTAAAAAGTGAAGAAGGAAGAACCCTGGTGACTGCTGACCTGAGAGCCTGCCCTCTGTGCCTGGGAAGATTACGGAACAGATACTCCTAGAAGGTATGCTAAGGCACGTGGAGGACAAGGAGGTGATTTGAGAACTATGGATGTGATTTATCTGAACTTCTGTAAAGCCTTTGAAATGGTCCCTCACATCATCCATCTCTCTTAAATTGAAGAGATACACGTTTGATGGGTAGACTCTTCAGTGGATGAGAAATTGTTTAGAAAGTGATACGCAGAGGCTAGTGGTCAGTGGCTCAGTATCCAGATGGACATCAGTGAAACCCCTCTGAGGTACGAGACCAGTACTTTTTAATGTCTTCCTCAATGACTTAGAGAGATCCAGTGAAACTCTCTGCAAATTCAAAGATGTTACCAAGCTGAGTGGTGCATTTGACACACCTGAGGGACAAGAGACACATGCAAGAAGTGGGCACACGGCAACATCATGAGGTTCTGCAAGACCAAGGTCAAGGTCCTGAACCTGGGTTGAGGCAACTCCAAGTACATACTCAGTCTGGAGGACGAACAGTTTATGAGCAGTCCTGCCAAGCCGGATAGAGCCAGCGATGGATTCTCACAGCCAATCTCATGCGTCAAAAAAAGCTGGGCCACCTGAAGGAGATAATGCTCTTCTTCTCTTCTACTATCACAAGACCCCACTTGAAACATTGTGTCCTGCGCCTCCAGTACAAGATGGGGGCCAGTTGGAGCAAGTCCAGAAGAGGGCCACAAAGATAATCTGAGGGCTGGAACACTTCTTACAGAGATGGACTCAGCTAAGGTTGTTCAGCCTGGAGAACAGATGATTCCAAGGTGACCTTATAGCAGCCTCCCAGAATTTAAAGAAGACCTAAAAGAAAGCTGTAGAGGAACTTCTAAGAAGGTCCTGTAGTGACAGGATAAAGGGTAATTTTGATTTAAATTAAGTATAAGGAAAAAGTATTTCACAATGCGGGTGATGAAGCACTGGCAGTGACTGCCCAGAGATGTGGTATATGCCCCACCCCTAGAAACATTCAAGATCAGGTTGACCTTTGAACAACCTGATCTAGTCAAAGATGTCCCTGATCACTGCTGGATAACCTTTAAAAGGTCCCTTCCACCTCAAACTATTCTAGCATTCTTTCATACTGGAGAGAGTCCTCTGGGGAATCATGAAAATGATGAAGTGACTGAATATCTGTCACAAGGCAGAGAGGCTGGGAGAGCTGTGAGTGTACATCCTGGTGGAAAGGCTCAGGAGGCTCTTCTTCAGGTATTTATATTTAGGGAACTGCATTAAGAAGAAAGAGCCAAAGTTCTCAGTGATGTCCAGAGACAAGACAAGAGGCAAGTGACACAAACAGATATGTGAAAATAATTCTAAACAGAATAAAAAGTGATCTCATTGTGAGGGTTATCAAACAATGGAATGGGTTTCCTCAAAAGGCTGTGGTATTCCTGTCTGTGGAGATACTGAAACCTTCCTGGATGTGTCTAGACAATGTGAAAGTGTGCTGGTCAGTATCAGTCATTCTGTGATTCTGTGATAAGTCTATCAGAAAACCATCCCCAAAAATAATCGGGAGCAGAAAGAGTGAAGAATTGCAAGGCATAGAATCATGGCTTCATGAATCTGACAAAAAAGGACTTCTAAACTTACTTTATAAGATATAGTTAGAGCCAGTAGTGAAGTGAATGCCACCAGTTTCTTGTTGCCTCGTGTTGATGGAGCAAGAAGTCTTTATTCACACTTCATTGTTTTCCACATTATCTAGAGATATCCATATTCCACCATTGAAAGCTAAAAATACAGAATCACAGAATGATTATATGCAGGTGCTTTTATTGAAGAGCTCTGGGAATCAGGGGTGCAGACCCAAATCTGACTCCAACATGGATCTGAGATGAACATGTTTTTATACCCTTTTCATTATATAACTATATATTAATTATTAAACCCATATTGTTCTATTGTATACATTGATCTTATCCAAGCATGTATTCTTGTAATTTTCATTAGGCCCCTCCTCAAATATTCTTTCTCATGATTCTTATTACATCGTTTCTCATGATTCTTATTATGATTAAACAATATTCATATTTAATTACCAGACAATTGTTACATTTAACGATCATATCATTTATCATATGACGATTATGCAGGTGTATTTTCACATGATCTAGAAAAAACAAAGCTCAGTATGCATTCCCAGGGCCTAGTTCCCTTTCCCAGGCCTACCAGACCCAATCTTCCTTTCCACCCCTCCTGGATCTATTGTATACAATTCCCATGATTTTTAGAAACATCTTAACCCTATGCTATCACCATCAGCATACTGTTTTATTAGAAATAAAAAATTCACAAGCCTAAAGAAATTTTTCAAATCAAGGAGTGATAACAATATTTTTTTGCATCAAAATATTAAACAAAATGGAGAGTTTGGCCAGATCAAAACATGTTTGATTTATCTTCATTTGCCCAGCTGACTTTCAGACTACTACAGCCATGTTTGCTGCATTAGAGCTGCAATAACCTTTCTTAGAAACATGTAAATTTATATATATTTTTTTTATTGCTTATTTCAAAATTCTCATGTTTTGCTTTCTCATTTCTTGATTTGTATAGGCACCTGAGATGCAGAAAAGTATGGGAAGAAAGCTAAATGGAGAACATTACAGGCAAGCAGATGATCTGTTATCATTTTTTATAAAAGCATAGGATATCTAGAATTTTATACCATGCTGTCAGTGTTTGGCATTAGAAATCTGGAGAATTTAAAATATGCATTTAAGATAAGACATAGTTGTAATTTCTCTTTATAGTATTTACCAGAAGCTTACTTTTGATTAATTTCAGAGAAACATTTGGCAGTCATAGTAGTGGAATAAAGTGCTGCTTTGTTTACCTTTAGCAAATACTATACTGACATGTAGTTTCAATAGCTTGATAATAAGCAGTAATTTGTTGTAAATATTTTGATGACACCTGTCAGCCTTAAATTTATTTTTCGAAAAAACACTATGGAAATTACCTCCTCAATTCAATAATACTATATCAATTTTTAAAATAGAGGTCATAGCTTTATTTACATTAGTTGATATTTCAGTCTGTTCACATTATAAGGATGTGAGCAACCTATTCCTATTCCATATTCAACAAACCATAGATTGGTAGTAAAGAGATGTCTCAGTCCATCAGAGTAATCTCTAGTCTTCTCATGGTTTTTCTTTTCTTTTTTTCTGTTTATATAAGATATTTAATTTGGTACCTTATAGACCAAAGACTAGCATGGGGGACGAATTTAAAACAGTATAAAGTTTATGTAGGACGATGAATTTTTTCAGACCGCCAGCCACTGATGCCATCTTCAGGTGGTCAGAACATTTTTATATTATTTTGATATAAAGTAATTTTTACAGTTGATGAAGGAAGAGACTATAAATATTATTAAAATATAGAAATACAGAAAATATTTTTAAATTTTGTTGTGCTTTTGGGGTAGAAATACTATGAAAAATACTGTGTGATTTCTGATGCTGAAAAGGCATCTTTGATAGGTTTCTTTTCCTCTGTCCTGTAATCTTTAAACCTCCCCTAGGAAGTCAATTCTATTGGTTTTCTATAAAATGGGTAAAAAATATTCCAGATTTTCCCCTTCATAGATATGGTATATTATGTCCATTAAATGCTTTTCCTATATGCAGTTTGAATTTTTAAATTCTTCTATAAATCCACAGACAATGATGGAGCCTTTAGTATAAATTATAATGAATATGGACTTTCTTTGTGATGCAAAATAATCACCATCACAGGGCTGCTAAAAGAAGATGTCAGCAGCTTCAAATCACTAGAGGTTTGTCCTTTGCTGTAAAGTAAGAACAATGCTATGCTAGAGCTTTGAAGGAAACTCTGCATAAGGAAAGGGAAATGCTTGAAAATGTTACTAGACTGTTGTGCAAATCCACCAGGGAAAACAGTCTTCTGCCACAAATAATTTTCAGCAGATACGTCTCAAAGCTTTTTTTCTATCTCATAGGCTGCTGATCAGTACAGAGAGAAGACACCTGAACACAAGGTGATTTAGGTCTTGTGTTTGACATCATGCATCTTTTATTCAACCAAATAAGTAGTGAAATACCCAGAAGCAAACTTTTCTGTACAACATTTTGATATATCAGATAACAGTCATAACATTGTTGTTTTCATTTCATTGTTACTTCCAGAGAAAAAGAGAGATAGCAAATAGCCCAATTTTTCAACTTGCAGCAGCAAAATGCAACTGTCAATGTCTGTTTCCACTGCAAGAGAATGAAAGTTCTACTTATTATTTATTATTAAAAACTCACAGAGCTAAACCATTAATTATCTTGTCAGTGTTTGTTTCAATATCTTACATTTGGTTGGTCATAGTACACATAGTTTAATACTGCTGAACACTTCCCCCAAAACAAACTTAGTGGAAGCAAAAAAACAGTGAAGAGTAAACGTAATACATAAATAACTTGTACGCAGTGGGATAGAAAGGGGTTTCAGTCTCCTCACACATACATGTATCTATTTGTCTTTCATTCTTCTTGTCTGCCTAATATATTTTAATCCTTTAGGGCCTCATATCCCCATATCCCACCAAATACTGACATTTTCAAGTTCATCTGTTTTATGGTACTTAAAAGCTCCTTGACATGATGTGGTTTGATTAATGGCTGGCAGTATTCTAAAATTATGTTGCAAAGGGGTACCCAAAGGTAATCACAGGAATCAAGAGTCTATGTGGTCCTATTTCAGTGGAGCTGTCAATACAGAAATCACCAATGAGTGCAGTGCTTAATTATAACTTGGGGAATTCATTTTATGTTATACAGTGATTTTGACTTAGTATTGATGGCATTTTTCAGACCACATGCCTTGCAAAACGGACATAATTCTCTCTAGCTTGAAAGTTTATCTGTGGTTTCATTGTATTTTAAATTTGTTTCCAGTTTTGGTAACAAGAAAATAATCTGATTATATTACTTAATAATTTACAAACTTAGTGTCAGGTTGAGATACCTAAAATTTGAAACTTGCACTATGGTACATAGTTCTTGTCTTGTCTCTTGAAATATAAATGCATTTTACTCTATTTGAAAAGGCAGTAATCTTATTAATTCATTATGCATTCACATGATTAGAAAACATCTTGGGTATTTAGGGTATCATTGAGTTTGCAACAATCAGGCAGGAGTACCTGAGAAAGTATGTCATAAAATAAACCCCATAACACTTAAAATATGAAAAAAGCTAGACAAACTTCATCTCCAAAAGGATTTCTTCCCTTTTTTGTGAATCTGTGTCATCACTGTATCATCAGTGACTTTAGTCCCAGATGTATATGTGTACAGTGCAAGTAGCTTTTGAAAGAGAATTAAGAGAAATGTAAGCCTTGGAGACATATTATTTGAAAATAAAAATTTTTCATGTGGTTGTCAGATATAGATGGGATTCCAAACAGTGCAGCATGCTGCAAACAAGCCACATAAAATAATCACACTGGGGATAACTTTTCTGTAATATGGAATCATAGAAAAATATACTTCAGAAATTATTTCTGATGGTCATCGGGTCCCATGCTCAAATAAAGTACAACTCGATCAAGTTCTTAAAA
>VZTT01069788.1:0-19336 GCA_013400855.1 Buphagus erythrorhynchus
ATGTATCTTCTTGATTTGTGACCTTTCTTAATTAACAAATTGAGTAAAACATATGGAAACTTAACGATAAAAAGTGACTTGAACTTTTCATAGACTGCCATCAGCTCCCACCATTCTGCCACATAAATCTGCTAAGAAATTTTTTCCAAACATCAGTTAAAAATAAAATAACTACAGGTTGAGAGGGGTCAAAATGAAGAATCTCTTGGAGATCTATCTTTCTGGTGTGGCTGTCTGCATACTACATATTATGTTAAATAATGTACAATTATGTACAATTATGTACATATTATTATAAGAACAGCTACAGCTAACAGTAGACTCACATGGCAACAAGGAAGGAAAATTTTGTATTCTGTCTTAGGAAAGAAATATGGCACTTCTGCAGCAGAAAAAGATTCAAAAGTGGAATGAGTGTCAGAATAGGACCTCATTCAGAAAGCCTCTTCATTTCATTAGTTCCGAAAGATGCATGACTGACAGATCGAGAAACAATATTGTATTTCTACCCAATGCGAGTTTGATACAGCCTGAAGATATGCCCCAGAAATTTCACTGTCTGTGTATTTTACTTCTGACTTACAGAGAGGCCAATTCACACTTTAATCTTAAATTCCTTGTTATCTTTATTAAAACTGTCAAGATGGGAACAAATTTGCTCCAAAAAGGAGGAAATTCTCAGATACAGCCACCTGACCACAATAAATCAAACAAAAATCATTAAGTTGTTTTATTAAACCACCATATAACAATTTCCAATCGGTATAAATCTAGATGTCATTCAAACTACCCATTCTTTATGTTGAATGATCAGCCACTAAGCCCAGTAAAACTAGAAACTCTACCTCACTATCTTCTTTATGCTTTTCTGCTGCTTACTTATTTTCTTTTCTGTAGCTCTCTTTCCTACTGGTCTTGCATATAGCACAGTATACTGTATTGCAGTACACAGAAAAATAGAAAAAGGGATCAGAACATTTGAGAACAGTTCTCCAAAGCTGCTGACAGATGTCCCTGTAAAGAAAACTGGAGGGAATAAAGCCACTAAACACCTAAGAAGTGGAGAAAAAGTAATGTGCTTAAAGTTCAGCTAAGAGGATTCCATTAAGGAACCTTTGTAACAGTAAGGGCAATGGAACACTGAACGAGATCAACTGAGAATTTTGTTTAGTCTATATAACTTCAGAAATTCGTAGAAGACATAATTTCGATCCAGTCTTAGAGCACAGAAAGGGGAAAGGGATCATCTCTTACCTTCCCTTTCGATTTCAGAATTGGAAAACTAAATTATTTAATTTCTTCAGGAAAATGTATCTGAGAAAATCTGTTTAATATAGCAAAAAAAAATTCTTTTAAATGAGAAAGTCTATGATTTTGATTACTACTTGAGCTATGCCTTCTAAAATTTTGTGCATGTGTATGTACTGTAAATGCTGTAACAAGTGTATCTCAAACTTTAACACAGTTTTAGTAAACACAGCTTGATATTGATAAATATGCAACATGCATCATCTTAAAGGCACTGTGACTAAGAAAAAGAAGGAACTAAGAGATACTTTGTATCTAACAATACAAAAAAATAAATGCTTTGTCATTTTAGTGATCCTTACACATCAACACACATGCAACTCAACATATAAATATATTTCACTATCACATATGTCCACTTGAGACAAAATTCTCAAGCTTTCTTCAGTTTTACTCTTTCAGATGCTAAAGCACAGAAGATACATACAGTAGAATGGGTAAATAGTTGCAATCTTGTCCATTTGTAGCACTGGACTAGTGCAGATTAGTCTCTACCACTTCTCCTGTAATTCTGCAGACTAAAAAAAGATATCTCCCAATCTACCAATTTTCCACCAACTTTCATCCCTCCCAATATTTCTGATGAAACTATCCCCTCTAGGGTTTTTGCACTTAAGGTTGATCAGCACCCAACAGCCTGCTGCTTCCCCCACCCACCAGTACTACATGGCTTCTAGATCCATGGCTGAGGGAAAGTGCTCATTTAATCAAACAATGGCAGAAACATCTCATCCGAGGCTAATCAGGTATCTGTGCTAAGAATTTTTACACCAAGTATGAACATAAGCAATCAGCATTGAAAATTTCTGCAATAACTGAGAGACTACACCAAAATGAAGGCTAAAGCCTGCTGTGGTTCCCCTTGGCTGCAGCCTTTCCACTCTTTCCTCTTTTCACTGTGTTCCAAAATAAATCCTCCCACCAGCAGAAAGCAATTATCACTGTTATTTTTAGACACCACCTCCCATACACTTCCTGACATTTTCTATAACAAAGTGATGCCTCTGCTGTTTGTGAAAGAAAGAACTCACACTAGGAAGGAGCTGGACATCCTACCTGCAGCCAGAAGGCAAGATTAAAACCCACACAGCACCAAAAGCATTTTCCTCTGATGAGTTCAGCCCTGACCCATCTGCTGACTGTTGCAATCCTAGTTAAATGTACCTGCATCTCCTGAATTGTTACACAAGGAGCTTAGGTACTCAGGTCTGTGGTTTCTTGCTTGTAGCAGCTTCCTATCCGTACAGCTGTGCAGAGCACAGAGGTCCCAAGGCTCCTTCCACACATACAAATGCTACTTTTTCACAGAACATAAAAAAGGTGAGATCAAGGCTTACACTTCAGGAGCTGCCAGAGGAACACAAATAAATAGTTTTAAAGAGCATCCATGATACATGACGGTCTTTACATCTGTATTATCTTTAGTGGCTATTTCTTTAGTCAGTGACTTTGCATTCATAGCACACCTTCAAAGATGTGCTCACAACACTTACACACAGAGGCAGAACACTTTGAGGAGGAATGAAATGTGAAAAACTAAATTTTCACTTTAACAAGTCACAAACACTGAAATGTGTTTAGACAAACATACCACCGAATACAAAATTCATCAGTCAATTTTCGTAAGAAAAATCAAGAAGTTTATGGCTAGTATCAAATAAATAGTAAAAATTAACTGAGCTGCCTTTTCAAACCATAGTTTGTGAGGCCATTTTTCCCTTTCCATCCTTGTTCAAATGACTCTCTACAAGTGGTCCTTAAGCGGAATCAGATTAATCAAAAGGTTAATCAAAAGCACCAAAGAAGAACAAGAAAAGCAGATCACGATATCATGCATAGAGAAATATGAATTAGTGCACAAAAATATCTCTCCTCCTTCTTTTACATGAAATTGATATACTCAAATAATTTCTTTTTAAAGTTAAGAAATCAAATATTAAACATCTTTCTTCTTACAGACATTAAGCTTTACCTATCTGCAAGAACCAGAAGCCTAAATTATATGTTTTTCCTGCAAGCTTTAGTGCAATAGAATTTTGACTCTTCCACTGACTAATAACTGTTAATTTGATCAAAACATGGAACATTTTAAATTTATCATCTTTAAATTTTATTCAATACAAACCACTAGGGTACTCATAGCTGTTCAGGGGGTTACTGATCAGGGACAACTTGCTCAATCAGTTTGAAGTGAGACAATGACAGGCAGCAGTTTTCACTCCTGTGCTAAAAATAGAGACAAACCTCTCCCAACTCAAGCAAGAAGCTTTTCCCTTCAGCTTACTTCCCTTTCTAGTCAAGCTTCCTTCAACTCCTTCAATATCTGTTACCAGTGTAAGGAGGAAGAATAAGTATGTCTCTTGTATAGATAACTAACCTGGACATCTCTAGATGCATGCAACCAATATCTGCATTTTTCTTCCTAGTTGTTTCACTTTTAGAACTAGGAAGAGTCAGTAAATACATTCACACTGACATTCTTCTTTTCCTTTAGTATTTATTCTTCAAATTTTATATCCTTGAGTACTCTGTATCCATTTCAATGACCAGGCATTATAAGGAAAATTAAGGTTTTCCCATGAAATTAAATCTTAGAAAAAAACAGGTAGGAAAACATGAGATGCCTTTGGAAATAGTGTTAATCAAATGATGGAAACACTTCTGTTTCATTTGTTGCAAAGTTAAAATTTCCAGTATTAAGGAGACAACCTGAATTTCCAGCACAGGTTTGATTTACCAACATATATTGGTCACAGAACAGTTAAGTTTGAAAGGGATCTCAAATATCTCTCTAGTTTCAATCCACCTGCCATAGATAGGGACATCTTTCTTGAGACAAGGTTGCTCAGAGCCCCATCCAAAATGGCCCTGAACACTCCCAGGAATGGGGCATCCACAATTTCTCTGGGCAGCCTGTTCCAGTGCCTCACAACCCTCACAGTAAAAAACTTATTCCTAAATTCTAATCTAAACCTACTCTCCTTTATTGTAAAACCTCCCCTTGTCCCTTGTCCTGTCAATACATACTCTTGTAAGAAGCTCCTCTCTGTCTTTATTGTAGCTCCTTCAGGAAAGGCAAGGCCACAATTAGGTCATTCTAAAGCCTTCTCTCCTCCAGGTCGAACAACCCCAGTTCTTCAGCCTTTTCTCGTGGAAGAGGTGTTCCATCCCTCTGATTATCTTGGTAGCCTCCTGGGGACTTGCACCAATAGATCAATGTCCTTCTCGTGCTGAAGAGCTGGACAGCACCACCTCCCCTGACCTGCTGGCCACAGTGCCTTGGATGCAAGTGACATCTCTCTACAAAATCAAAACTAAACACAATACTAGAAATAATACATTAAAAAAAAAAAAAACCAAAACACAAAAAAAAACCCAAAAAACAAGAAAGAAGCATACCAAACTAATCAACTGAAAATAAACAAAAAACTCCATGGAAAACAACAAAATGTATTGCTAACTTGCTAAGCCAATTCATGATTTACACTAGTATCACCTCCTCCATGTAATGACTATTTCTGACTGCCCTTTGTTGGTGTCCTGTTTTGGCATCTGTTCACAGAACTGTGCTTGCCCCAGTTCTCAAGCCCATGTCAGCTGCCTGTGACCACCTGATGGAGCTGCAGTTTAGCTGATCCTCTGCTGGGGATGCAGCATTGGCCTGGATTTGGCTAGCAACTCACATATTGGATTTACCCATATTTCACTCCTGTATGGGAAAAGTGACTTGAACTGAGTGAGTACTCCCATACTTTTGTAAGATCTTTTCAATTCTGATATATATATAAAACCTTGTTATGCTAAATAGAAAGGGCAGCTCTCAAATTTAACAGAAAACTGCACTATTACCTGCAGAAAAAAAAAACGCAAAAACTTACACACTTTGTCATATTTCTCCCACATAATCTTTTCTAGTTTCATATTAAGATTTTCACATGATACAAAATCCTTGCTCAATTTCTAGTTAGGTTGCTTAGAAAAATCTGATCACTGTTCTACAAATCTCTGGTAAACTACTATAATTTCAACATTAATTTTCCATAGGAGTGATCTGAAACAGCCCTGAAAAGGTATGAAACAGATCAAATCACCACATATATCAGTAAAGATTAGAAGATGTATCTTTCTTTAAGTTGCCAACCAGTTGAAGAATCAGACAAGACATTTTGACTGCTAACCACAGTTCAACACTCATAGTTCATTAGTAAAATATAATGCACAAATTTCTTTTTGAAAAACACTGAATCTTCCACATAGGTATTTCTATAGCTGAGAAGAAATTATCTCATTTTTTTGCAATGAACGCTTTGTTCCAGCAGCTGAGTTCCTGTAAGTTGCCTCCCAAATGAAATACAGTTCTTAAAATATAGCAAGCACATGGCCTGGTTGTGATATCAGTGTATAATTTTTAGAATTCGAAATTACTTTCAGCCAGAAAAATGCACAAAGTTGCTCTTCATTTCCACAATATTTCTTTTAAAAAAAACCCTATCCTTTGATTTGCAGGCTCTTAGGAACAGGAGTAATAGATTGGTAGAACTAAATGCATTATTGGTTTCACCGTAATGCCTTCTGTACTTGTACTAAAAGCCAGAATTGCCTTAAGAAAGCAGCAATTTAAAAAAATCTATATTAAACTCATAGAAATCAGTTAAAGATGCAATGACACAACATGGTGACATTCTTTAAATGTGCATTGCATTTATTTACTGCAAGTCCAAACTCTTCACTCACACTCTCACTTTGATCTTTTCTTTAATGAGCAGTTGATGCTTTAGCCATTCTCAAACAATGAGCTTACATATTTTATGAGGAATTCAAGCTTGCAAAAACAAATGCAGAGGTTCTGTTTGGCTGGTTTTTTTCCAAACACCTACATCATTAGCCCTAAATTCTATCAACAGTTAGTCATCTCTCAAAAGAAAATTGCTCTTTTTTCAGCAAATCAGAGTTCACTCCATTGGTATATTTGTCCTCAATAAATCCAAAATAACATTCACCACCTCTGTTCCCTTTAGGTGGTTCTCAAGAGGAATTGCTTCATTTAAGCATTTTGGTCTTGTATATCATTTATACTGACTTTCAGTCATCTCTCCCTGAATCTGGAAAGATCTGTCCACCCTCCGTCCACATGTGCAAGAGCAGCTGAAATGGCTGTCATTATCAGCAAGTTTGCAGAGCAAAATCCTACCTCCAACTCATCATTTATATCAAACAGCTTCCTACTTTCCCATAACTAGTGAATATATATCACAGAGGTTTAGTCAACACCTCCTACTAGACCTTCTTTAAATCTCTGTGTCTGCTATAACAAAATAATTCTCAAGCTCTGTCATCTGTGACGAATGTTCTCCAGATTTCAGTCAAGAAGTTTCTTGTTTTATAAGGATCACAAAACTTTGAAGTATGTGATGAAGTATGTGCTTGAAGTATGTGATGATAAGCCCATAAACTGAATTTTAATCAATCTATCTGATTTCATTTTTGAGTGGTTTTTTTCCCCTTAAAACTGCCCAAGAAAATCAACATCTATAGTTTCAACACCTAAAGCTAGAGGGGTTACAATTACCAACATAAGTTCAGTTAACTTTCACTGAGTCCTCCATTTCATTGTGATTAGATATTGCAACAGTTTGAGATAATAGGTGTTTGGCAGTTATTTCTGTTAGTCTATTAGTCAATACAAAAGCTTTATTTCTTGAAAAATAAAATCCATGCCTTAATAGAACACATATATCTATTTAATCGTTGCAAAGTACACCGGAGATTATTTAACTGTGGGGTTTTTCCAGTTACTTACAGAGCCTTTGCTTATTGACAATATTTTTTTCAGTCACCTTGTAAAACCTTTTCTCCTAAGGACACAAGAGATATACTTAATAGAAAATGACAAAATTAAATCTTTCTGTAGACCACTAACACAATGTTTAAACTAAGTGCCTTCATACCAACATGCACCAAGATCTTAGGAACCCTTAAACCACGGATTACTGGCATAATGGACTACACCAGCTTGTGTCAATTCCTACTTATGTTACTTTAATCAGGATTACTGGCACAGGAAAAGCATCAGACCTTCAAAATGCCTATTATGCTGTATTCTGTAAATGAAACATTTTCATAAATGCTAATACTGTACCGTGTATTAGTATTACATTTTATGCATCACCGCCCCCTCCAAACTGAGTATAAATGATCCATGTGAACACTACTGTCATAAATATGCACACTAAATAATTTAAACATACAATATGGTGTTTTGTTTTTACTTATAGCAGTCACAAATATGAGAGCTACCTGAAAATTACTCAAGAGCAGCCTTCTCCAGCTTACAGAAAAGAATGTAGGGATCTTTGTCTACATTAAAAGTACTTCACTTCCTGGTTTAAATTTCATAATTAAGTTTAAAAATACAGACTTATTGAAATAGAATTGAATATGACAATGGAAGATGGAAATACTGTAACTAGTTTATTAACATCTTACTCAGTTGTGCCTTGCCTCTGAACAAATGAAAGCATACCAGACATATCAATCCACATTTAAATACTGCATTTTCTACAATATCTGGCTATGCTAACATAAGATGAGACACATGTTGCATACAAAATTATATTAAAGTACATATTTGTGTGACTTTAAAGTAAACTACAGAAAAAATCTGAAAAATGCTCCAATAGTGATCTCAATAAAAGAAGTAACAAAAGGTCATCTGAGAGGGAGGTTATGGCAGCCAAAATTTAGAAAGATCCTACACATGCTAACTTATTCAAATATTTAATTTTACCTCCGGAAACTAATCAAAACTAGTGCTCCAGTCATGACTCTTAAGCCTATCAAGAGAAGTAAAATGAAAATATTAGAATTTGACAATACTGCATTCCAATTTTTCAAGTCTTGCACTTAAGATGAATCCAGCTTCACCAAGGTGCTCTTAGCTGTTTAATGAATGACTCCATAAAACTATCAACACTGAAAATCTCATATGAGTAGTGACTATTATTATGCTCCTAAAAAGAGAGAAAACGTAGTCAGCTTCCATCAGAACAAACATCCCAACAATTTGAATATATTAGTATTTGATATTCACAGGAGATCTTAATACTCAGAAGAAACACCATAACAAGCAGGAAAGTGTAAAATTAACAACAAAGACATCAAAGGCTATCTCAGTATTTTTACTGACAGCTTTTGAAATCGAGAAATAACATTTCAAGCACAGGAACAGGCTGCCCAGGGAGGTGGTGCAGACAATATCCCTGGGAGTGTTCAAGAAATGAGAGGACGTGGCTTAGTTGACATGGTGGTGTTCTGTCAAAGGCTGGGCTCAATGACCTTGGAAGTCTTTCTGAACCTTAATGATTCTATGAAATATCAACTTTTTAACTTGCTCTTACGGATCTTATAGTTGACCGAAATATTTTATTCACCCAATCTTGGCACAAGGCAGAATTTTTAAAAAGTAGGTTTGGCCCATTGCCAGGTCTGGCTCTGTATCAGATCTGTACCAGAGCAGCTCCATGTGCTTCTCCTAGTCTTTTATATTAGTAAGCTCTCTCACACTAGTACTGCACCCTTCTGAATAACCAAATGTAAAGCACAGCACACAATGCAGAAATCACAGGTTTCTGCCCTGAAAACAAACAAAACCCCCAGCTACAGAAAGCAGAATCTGAGTATTTACAAAGGGGAAAACTGGAACAGAAGCTGTGGAAATTACTGATTTCTATACTATTTATCTGACATTTTCTAGAATGGGAAAACTAAAATGGAGATTTTTTTGACTTCAGCCCAAAATATGCCCCCAATCCATAACAACCACAGATTTCTCAGGTTTGAAGAGGGTTTTTTGGTTGTTTGTTTGCTTGTCTAAGCCTAGCACAACTTCTGTAAGAAGGAAAATTGAACAACAACTCCAATTCAATCACATTTTCATAGCATCAGTGAATTGATGTTTTCTTTTTATAGAAAGGAATATAAACTGTAAGTATTGTCATGATAAAAAGGTAACGTAGTTCTCAACATCCAGGATCTCAGGAAAAGGCATCCTTTTCGTACTACAGAATGATTACTGTCTTTACACTAACATTAAATCAGTTTGCTCTAGATGAGAGTTTAGCTCCTGGTAGAGAAGACTGGTTTGTCAGAACTCAGAACATTTACACAAGTTTGCCTCAGGTGCTGCAGCTGCTGTACTCAGATAATCAGCAAAAAAGTTGCAAGACTACTAAACCTGAGTTCTTAATTTTCTGTTGATAATTTCAGTAACTCAAGCTGAGGGAAAGCTTTCTAGCAACATCCTTACAAAACTCCAATAGTCTTAAGAGACTCTTAAGGACACAACGATCTTGAATAAAGGTGTTGTGCTTAGGATATGTGATTTTCACTCTAATAATTTTTCTTAGCAGGTACAAATAATGCTGTGGTGGTAAATGATATACAACATTAATTGTTTTAATCCAGTGCTTTAAGCATTTGAACCACGTATCTTCGGTGCCCTTCCAGGAAAGACCATTATTCTTTTTTTAATCAATGGCTTGGATATGCAGCTTGAAATAGCAGACAGCAAAAGCAATCACATCTTGTATAAAAGGAACAGGATTTCCTTGCCCCTACTCAGCACCCATGAGACCACAGAGTCCAGTCGGGGGCCTGTTACCAGCAGGAAACACTGACAAAGCACAGTGAGCAGCTCAGTGGAGGCACACCAACAGGGCTGTAGCTGGAGCATTTCCCTGCCAGGAGACGCTGGAGGACCAGGGCTGGTTCCGCCTGGAGAGGGGTCAGCTCCAGGGGCACCAAAGAGCTGCTTTAGGGCCAGTGAGGATTGCCACGGAGCTGAACTCCTCTCAGCAGGGCGAGGCAGGAGGGTGAGGGGCAAGTGCCACTGGGACCAGCTTGAAGGAAACATTCTCCCTGCAGGACAAATGAGTGGTGGCCCAGGCTGCCTGGCGCTGTGCTGGCTCCCTCCCCTCCCTGAGCCCCCTGGTCTGCTCCTTGCTGCAAGGACAACACCTGGCACTCAGCCCCTCTGAGCTCCCTGCCCTCAGGTTATCCCACTGCAGCCAGAGGCAGCCGTGGGTCTGCAGGTGACAGACATCCTGGGGCACAGCCAGAGGATGCAGCAAGGACAGGCAGCACCCAGGGAGGGAGTCTTCACAGACTTCACAGGTTTTAAAAACACAGAAGAGCCTTCTTGGCTCTTGGACTTCATGACAAGTCTAGCAAGTGGCTAACGTGCAGTGTGTAGATCAACACTGCCATGTTGAAAACTGTAGTTGTGCTTTCAGTGCTGTTAAAATGTACAAAAAAGATTTAATGTTTGTCACAGTACCATTTCGCAGTGCATTGCACATGCCACACTTGATCATATTTTACCTGATACTCTGCTCTCAGATACAGGTTTGTAAGAACGTCGAACAGAAGAGAAAAATCCTGCCTTTAGAGCACCTCCACTTTTCACAGTACCACACAGTCCTCCATTTATGACATGGATCATAGAAACTGACACACCAAGTTGTTTTTGGATTCAGCAACTAGTCATATAATGGAAGATGAAATAAATAAATCAATTAACTAAATAAATGAAAATAAAATACCTGTCTAGTAACTCCTTCTCAGTGACCCACTGAGGCAGACCAGAAAAACATGTAATTCTATTCCACAATAATTTCACTTCTCTATATAACAGAAGAAATAGAAACCATTCATTTTCACAAGCATTCACAATCTGCATGTTTCACCCAAATCCTGATCAGTATTTTGTTTATGTGTAATCTCCACTTTCATATGTAGCAAATTTCACCACATACTAGACATTTTAATGGTTCTCTATCTTAGCTGATCCTCTTAGTCTCTCGATCTTTTCCACTTTGAAAAGCAACATAAAATTGGACACTATGCTCCAAATGAGTAATTTCTAACATACCACTTTCACATTTTAGAGTTTCAAACCTCCTCTTAACATTTTTAAGAATCCTACTTGCACTGTCAACTCCTGTTGCTAGATGCAGTTAATGCTTAGATCAAGCTGTGATGTTTTCATTGAAAGAAACAGTAACCCTCTAAGTACTGCAATTATTTAATGAGTATCAGAGGATGATGCATGCATGTAAGTGGATGTCAAGGCAGAAAAAACCACTCTTGCTGAATATCTTAAATTTATTAGGTCCATTTAATAATAGCTTGGCTCTGGTGATATAAATACTGGATTTTCATTATTGTTGCCAGACTATATTTTTCATTAACAGTATAGGCCAAATAGACAACTGCAAGAATTGGGACATGACAAGCTAGGACTGAAAGAAAACCTTTCTCCAGGAGGACACGGAAGTGTTGGCACAGGGACTGTGCCAGAGATTGTGCATCCTCAGGATGAAGCCTCAGGCAGTCTGGTCTAACCCTCCGTCTGACTCTGCTATGAGCAGCCCCTTTCACCAGGCACCCCCCCATCTCCCAACCACCCAACCTCCTTCCCCAATGAAGTAGTCCTGTGCTTGTGATTCCTATTCCAGTGATGGCAAGAGGAATAAGCTGCCCTTAAATCTTCTCATGCCTTGAGCAATAGGAGAAACAACCAATGTCAATTACTTACTTCCCTTACAGACAATCAATTTCCTCCAGATACCATAATGTCCACACCTTTTTGGTTTTATCTATTTAATAAAAACATCACTGTGACATCGAAGGACCATTCCAGTTTAAAAAACAGCATGCCACCTCTAAAATTACGATCCAATTGTTTCAAATTAAAATAAAAGAAAATGTCAGATGCTTTTTATGATTACATGAAGAGTTTGTCTGAGTTGAAGGTTTCTTCAATAGTACACAAGTTAGGTTTCTAATTACCTAGAGTTTCCACTGCTTCAGAAATCTGTGTAGAGCAGTCCATTTTGCAATACAACATTGTGCTAATGTCAAGAAAGACTTGACTCTATGCTATTGGTATCCTCAAATCAGCTTTACTTACAAGCACTTCAGATCATTTCTAGTATGTCACAACACACTTAAAAAAAATCTTATAATGCTATTGACTTGCTCTTGAGACAATTTATAGAAAAGTCTTTGTAGAGATGTGGAAAAGGAAAACAACCCATACAAATCTAACGGGGATTCTACAAAAAAGAGTGATCTATTTTCATCATGTACTGCACCAAAAATATCTTCAGAAGGGCTGTTGGCTAGATGAAAGTCATCAAGTATTAAAAAGAACAAAATACAGCAGTTAGAAAGCAAACATACAAGTCATTTGAATTATGATTACCCCAGCATGATGTTAATTATTATCATAGAAATACCAGTGTAACATTTTGGGGTTTTATGTAAACATCAGCTTTGAAAGTGGATGCCTTTCTTCCTGTATTTGCAGCAAACCATCCACTTTTAATACTATTTTTCGTACTTTTTGAACTCAGGTTTTTCTAAAGGTCAAAATTCTCTGCTTTCAAATATAAATAGAGTTTATATTACAGTTTGAGTAGCTGAAAAAGTAAGGGATTTAGCACCGGTGTACACTTAATTCTCAAAACATTTGAGTTTCAAATACATTTTTTTTTGTATTCAGGTAAAGCCCAGACAAGCTGACAGTCCCTTTCACTTAAACTAAAACAAGTATTTTGAAAATTCTGTCCTTCTTGCTAACTGTTTGCTTGGCTGGATGGTTGGTTTTGTTTGTTTGTTTGTTTATTTGTTTAAAGAGCAAAGCAAGTGACACAAGCAAGTACTTCATCCTCGCTTCTGAGATGTTTGAATGAACTTGTATGACAGAAATTCCATGACTAATTCAACTCTTGAAAGTTTATAGTCATGCAATGCATTCTCACACCAGTGAGAATTAGTATCTTTCTATTTTAATTTCTTTGTGTAAGTAATTTGAACCTCACATTCTGGTATCCAACACATAAGGTGCATAAACGTAGTCTCCTTTTCCTGGTGGGCTTTAGGTACTTTGCTAGTGCAGTCAACTTAGTTTTATGCCTTGTTATAAATACTAATATATTATTTACATGAATTTCTGACAAATCAAGAAAACTAACAAGCTATGGAAGTACAGTTACAACAGACAGGACTTAGTGCCTCACACATACATGTGCACATATAATTAAGTGACATCATATAGTGATTTGACCAGAATAAACACTATGTAGATGATTTTATACAAACCTAAAATGATTAACAGAAGCCAAGCATCTATCTAACTGGGGCGCTTTTCATATAACATGTCTGAGACAAAGTCTTGCAGAACTGTACTAATTAATTTATAAATCAATACCATGTCTACATATATGGAGTAATTACACTAACTATATATTCCATACACATTACAGTCTGTTCACTGAGGCTTCATGATTACTCTTCACAGGTGTATGATTATTTTTAAGTAGTAAGTTCAATCCACACTTTGCTGTATTTAGAGGAAAATTGATTAATTATAGTGTTTAGGAACTGTACTACTAGAGAAAATTAGGAATGCCTGCTCTGCAATCTACAGCTGTAAGTCTATCTGCCATGCTAGACTGTGCAACTGCTGTGTTACTGTGCCACCACACCTGTCCCAGATGCACACATATTTGCAAGTGCGCCTCTTTATACATATATATATGTATATTGGAAGCCATTAAATTCATTAAGTCTCTCCAAGATGTAATACCTGATTTGCTATTCAATAAACTGGGAGGGGATATATTACTGTTCCCTGAATTGGTACTTGCCTTGGCAAAGGTATCATTGAGAGGAGAGTTTACATTACATAGTATTCATTTTAATAACTGTTTTAGTAAATCACAATGGAACCATTGGGTAAAGCAGGTCATATAAATCCTTACTACATTTTTCAGGCAAGACTGACATGACCCACTTTCTGTCCCGAAATCAATCTTATGCTCATGCTGTGGCATGGGTAATCCATTCAGATATCTGCCTAAGCATATCAAAAAAGGTATAAAGGAAACCATCTTGAGGGAAAAAAGCTGTCTTAGTTTAAATCTGTGTTTGACAAGTGATGTGAGGGTTAAAAAGACTATAAGCAAGAAAGTCACTAGCAAAACCAGCACCTGGTGAAGACAAGCAGAAATAAAGCTGACAAATACTATACCTGTGCATTTTTAATTTCTTTGCCTTCTGCCATTGCTAAGTGGAATAATGCTCAAGATATAAATTGTTATGAAACAACAAACTAATTTTCAGGAAGATAAATCAACAGGAAAACATTATCTAGAAAAACATCTAGAAAGATAGTACAGGTAGCTGTGGAATTGCCTACAAGGCATTTTTGTATTTAGTTTTTTTTTGCCACAAAGAACACGCCTGGGCCAAGCATCACACCTGAACAGTCTTGCCTGAATTAGGGGGCACACCCATCTGATGCACCATTTTTTCAACTCCTATCTAGATTAGAAGGAGGACTGCTTTCAGTCTAGCAAACTGTGTTGTACAGCAGTACAGAGAATGCAAGATATGGTTATCTTGTACCCAACACCACAATATTTTGCTCAAAGCTGCAGTGTCAAAGAGACCCACCCAACAGACCTGCTACATCTTCTCTGGAAAACCCCCATAAGGCTCAGGAGGAAGATGTGTGAAGGATTGCAGCATCCCGTAACTACACCTGCCTTGGCCTGGCCTTGGAATGACCTTGCTCCTGTGACACCCAACTCACAGGTGGCATGTCCTAACAGACTGAGCCTTCCCAAGCCTCTAGTGTCACCTGGGACAACCTGAAATAAAGGCAAGGTAAAGATAAAAAATATAAGAATAAAAGTTATGCAAGTATGTCTAGTATAAATGTAAGTATAAAAATTGTATGAAAGTATAACTAAAAGTTTTCCATGCGTTTTGACAAGGAGTAGGCTATTGCAGAAAGCTCTGATCTCTGTGGTTTCTTTCATTCATTGAAGGGCTTGAAAATCCTCATGGGTTAAGGCTGAGGAAGCCGTGTCAAGAATCCAGCAATTTGCACATATTGGAAAGTGGATGAAGTTTTCCAGTAACTTCTTCACTTCCCTTTATTTTTATTTTAAGATTAAAAAAAAAACAGAGATCCATCACAGAACAGGACTATGAGAGCTAAAGGATTTAACCTGAGCTTAAACTTAACCAAAAACCCCATATAAAAAGGATTTTAAAATAATTTTCATATCAACAAAATGGCACCTTTCATGGAGTAATTCTGTTTTGTCAGCTTTTATTATAAAATATGTAATCTAATTTTAGATCTGCAACAGAGTGGGTCTTTTCACTTCAACAGGCATTCACATCTTTGAAAGCAAATTAAGTTATGCTTGTTTGCCAAGCTTCCCACTGTCCTGTCCTATAAAAACAAATGGGACTGTATACTTCACCAAAAAGGCTTGATATTCATCTTTTCACACAAACACTGCTTTTGTTTACAGATCTTTTCCAAAGAATATAATATGCCACAACATAAAATGTAAGAAATAGTAATGAAATTAATTCACAAATACACCTGCTGAGGAAGAAGAGTAGTAAGTACTGGAGTCTATCTGTAAGATTTGATCTCCATTATGAGTGTCAAACAGACCCTGAACATAATTGAAATTATTTTGCAAATCACAGAATGGGTAAGGCTGGAAGGGATCACAGTGGGTCATCTGTCCCAAGCTCCCTTTTGAACCAGGGCCATCATCATGGCTTTAAACTCAAATTAACATATATGCTGACAGTTCACTAATCTTCAGATTTTTTCTCTACCAAAATGTTAATTACCCAGTGCTGAAATTGTTACAAATTATGATTTAGTAAGGTACCAGGTTTGACACCCCTACTGTCCTCCTTGCCAAATAATTAGGATGCACCAAATTTCACCTCATTTATTTCATTTACAAGATATCAAATTGAAATGGTGGAGCATTTTTAATGAAATAGTCTTTTAGAATAAAATTTTAAAATAAGGAGCAAAGAATGATGAAGAAAACTTCTGTATTTTAAGTATCTCTGAAATTTAGATAATAGTGACCTACACTAGAACAGTTTAGGTATTCACTGCACAATTGAAGCCCTGCAAACCTAAAAGTTTAAGGCAAGTAAGTATTTTTATTTTTCATGGCAGACAAAGACAATGGTGAAAGGAAGGAGTTAAATGTTATTTTACCTAGGTTCCATAGTTTTATGCCATTTGAAGTCTAATTAAGGTAAAGTGGATTCTCTGATGTGAGAAGAACAAGTTTATCTTGTTTGTTTTTAAGAAAAAACAGGTTCTATTAAGTAAGATGGAAATTACAATGATGTAAAGGCAACTTTCTGGAAGTCATGTCATATTTCCAAAAACCTTAAAAAAAATACCCCAGAACAAAGCCAGTCTCCAGATATTCAGGCACTAAAATACCTTTTTTTTCTATGCATCATTGGTCAAACAGGCCAGAACACTCCTAAGATGCTTATAAGCCTAAGAAAAAATAATTCTCCAAAATTACTACTAACATTTCTATCTCAGAAACAACCCCTAATAACATAAAATATTAAAATCATATAAGATTAAAAGAAGGGAAGGGAAATCACACTCAGCAACTTTGAGAAATGCTGAACATCTGAAAGATTCATCCATTTTGCTTAACATTACTGAAGGTAGTCAGCATCCCTGACACAAGATCAATAGGAGGAATGAAGAAGTAAAAACTGTGTTCAGAAAATAAATCCTTTTTAGTTATGGCTGCTATCCTTTCCATCCTTAACCTTCTAAATTAAGCACTGAACATCTGCAATACTCTGTGAAGAGATAAAATCGTATAACACACATTGGTTGCACAGATAGAAGTCCTTCAGTTTCTATCAGCTAACCTGCCTCTAATCATATTTCTGAATGATAAATATATGTCTAGACAAATTTTCCTTCACCACTATCCTGCTCACACATCTCTTTAACATAATAATTAAGAAATTAGGAATTACAAATATTCCAGATGACATCATTCTACTTCAATTATTAAAAGAACCTGAAAAAAACCACCAACAAACCACATCACCCAAATCAGCACTCAATGAATGGTAACAGAGCACACTACTCATTGCTGAGCAGAAAACTGGGAATTCCACAAGCTTTGTGAAGAACAGTAGCTTTGGTTCTGAGAGCAACTCTATCAAAAGTGCTTTGGCTGGCCCAGGGAGCATGTGGAAAGCTAAGCAGATCCTACCTTTGTGGATGTTTTATAACATCTGAGTACTTTTGCCAAAACCACTTACCCTATGAAGATGCAAAACTTTAAGGCTTCCATTTGCATTGAGAATAGTGGATGCAAATCAGGAGACCCAAAAACCTGCCTGGAAATACGTTGTGCAAGGTTTGCCTGCTCACGGCTTCCAAGTCAGAAATTCCAGGCAGAAAGCCCCCAGTGCAGCTCCCTGCAGACTGGGTATGCCATCATACCCTTTCCAGATAAATGAACTGCACGAGGGCTGATGAAGAGCACTGCCAAGCCAGGCAGGTCAGAGACAGAGGACGGCCTGAGGAACACCATCCCGATCCAATATCATCATCTCTCATAGTGGACAACCCTATGGATGGAACAACTGAATTCCTGGAAAGAAAACTGATACTGTTTCCATGAACATCAGGTCATGCTGATGTTCATCAGTTCATTAATTAAGCTCAGATAACACACACGGGATGCAAAAGAAGCACATTGTACAGCTGCCTGCCTCAGCAAGTCCCACCAGGAGAGTAGTAAAACAGCCAGGATTCATATTGAGTGCTCTGTGGAAGACAGCAATTTTGCCTTTGTGGGTTACACCAAGTATTCCAAACTGATTCCTTTTCCTCCTCCTCTCAACTAATACTGTTTCTTTAGGCCTCGTTATTCACCTTTTATGCTGCAAGTTTGGAAATCTTGCTCTGGAGGGCTAAAGACATTTGCATAAGGATCTCTGCCTCAAGAGAAATGTTTTTAATTATCACAATAATTTAGACTTTTTTTGAGTACTAGAGAACCAGAGAATTTTTCAGACCTTCATTTTTAATGCACTTAAGGGAAATTCAGCGCAGAAAAAAGAATAATGACATTTTGCCAGGAAAAGGGAACCCGATGATCACCAGTAGGTGCCCATAATCTTCTTAAAGCAACATACAACTGATTGGACTAAATCACTTCAACATACCAGAGGTAGGATTCACTAACCCCACAAAGAAAAGCTCATAGAATCACAGCTACTCAGGACTGTCAGTCACATTAAAAAAAGACCAAGTTACAGTCAATAATTTGCTTAAGCACTTCCAAGAGATCTTACATTTTCTAAATTGCCCAACTGATATTCAGCAACGAAACAAGGAAATGATGAGCCTAAGATGGCTATTTAAATGAATAAGCCAGGTAGTTTATATGAGTATTTATCTGCATCTGAAAATAAATTATGTACTTGCAGATGGTTCCTAAACTGAGCTTCCAAACACTACTTATTACAACATATAAATTGTCAAACCACTCCAGCAAGCTGAAAAGTATTTCCTGAACAAACATTTCTTATCCATTTCAAGGAAAATGGGAGGAAGGGTAATTGAAAAAACAAGATGTCACAGATATGGTAAGACATATAAAGTCTAGACAAGGAAAGGGAGGCTTACCTCTGCCAAAACACTTGGACAAGTAAAACCAATAAAGTTGTTTTCAAAGCTGTGTTTGTATTTCAGTCATGTTCTTTTATATCCCCTTTCTTTTTCTATCCCTGCCTCAATATAGATGAAACCCTTGGTGGGGGCGGAAACAGCATTTCCCACACACATATTCTGCACAAAACAGAGACAAAATCTGAGAAAGAACAATCATACTTTAAAATACTTGAAAAAAAAGTATTTCTAGGTGACACGTTTTTATAGGTTTATTGTTTTTTAATATGGTTCTTAGTGATATTTATCTGCAAGAGTCACTGTCTTGACATGGTGGTGATGCTTATTTCACAGAACCAAATTAAACTGGCTACAGCCATGCTCAGAAGTCTCAGAGAGCTCACAAAGGAACATGTTCATAAGGGTGAAGAGTGAACTTTCTGAGCTGCCAACTAGAAAACAGCAACACAGCCA
>VZTT01069788.1:34491-50559 GCA_013400855.1 Buphagus erythrorhynchus
GAGAGAAAACTGTTAACTGAGCTTATGGGTGTAGACCCAAATACTTAGCATAACAATGGGAAAAATTCCACAGAAAGAAAAAGGGGAAAATTCAACCCCCAACACCATAGGAAATTACTGACATCAAAACTGTACCTATCTTGTAGATGTGTGTTCCTTATTTTCTGACCTGAAATAGTCATATCCAATTTGTCAAAGATAAACCTATTTCAGCTGAAGTAAGGAGATCCACAAAATCCTTAATGCACAGAAGAATGAGGTGTTTACTGATTTATATTTGCCACCCTCCAGTCTTGTATCTATGAACTGGAGATTAAACCCCCTCACCTAATAAATGTATTATGAAAATAAATTCATTAAACATTTATGAGAGTTTCCAGCACCACAATGACATTTATCACAGAAAAGGCCAAGAGAAAATTAATTCTTTGTTCAGAAAAACCCTGAATGTCATGCTATGTATAAGGCAAGGCTATCACACCAAATAATTATAGTGGCATAGTATCACACAGCTAATTACTAAGCATGAACCATCACAAAATACACTGAGTAAAGCAGTCTTATATAAAACAGCTATGCAAACGCAACAGAAAACTCCATCAAAATGAATTAAGAAACCATTTTAAGAATACATAAGTTTATGCTGCATCTCCTAGTTTAAAATGCAAACCAAAATAGAGGAGAAGACCAACTCTGTTATTTGATATTATGTCATATAGATCACTATAGGACCACTGGTACACTGAAACAAGAGAACTGACTCTCATTATATGAGGGATCTGAAAGACTGAGGCACCTTTTACTAGAGGGTTTCACCCACTTATAGATCAAGGTGTGAGAAAATCCAGGATACTGGGAGTCTTTTAATTCAGCACTCTGAAGAAAAGGGACTAAAGTACATGGATTCTGCTCAAAACTCTCAAATTTCCAGTCAGACTTCTCTTCTTCCCAGAGCTATCTAACATGCACCCCCCTCTGATCACAACTTTACTATTGTATTGGTATCTCATTTACAACCATTTTCCACCCCTCTATGACAACCTTTCCTTATGCAAAGGTCAATTGTACATGCAATTTAGGTGCATCACATCTTATTCCCAGTTTATCCTTAACCTTCTCCTTTTATTGGAGGTATGCATCTCTCCACCAAGTTAGCTTAGTATAGTAGCATGTCTTACTCAGGAGAGGAGGGAAAAAAAAAGAAACTTGTTACAGCAGCTCAGAGGGTACATTTACATCCCCTGGTCATGTCAGACAGGCTTCTGCGATCAAAAAAACTATACTCTAGCAAAGGCTAGACTTCTTTGCTAGAGTACAGAAAGGAAGCAGCAGGAGGCTGGGAGTGGGGGAAAGCTTTCAAGCATGAAGATGACAAGCCTGATCAAAACCATGACGTTTTCTCAGGCTTATTGCTCTGAAGTAGATCAGCTACTTAGTCTGAAAGAAAGGGATTTTTTTAAAAAATAGTAACAGCATGATGCAGAACTCAACATTGAAAAATTCTGTCTGAACTATTCGACCTTAACAAAGTAACTGAAGGTGGTATTCTATAATGGGAAGCATCTGGCAGCGAGCGATGTGTTACACTTTCTACAACACTGCGTCTGTCTTCAAAGCAAAATTAAATTTAAAAAATCAAGTAAACTTTTCAGAATGGCATTTTATGCATTTGTAAATGTACCCAGCCATTCTGGACAGTGCTCCTTTGACAAGAACATACAGAGTGCTATAGCAAATTGGTCCTTCTCACACTATTTTACTTCACAGATAGAGTAGATTTGTACCAACATGCAAAGACAAATTCTTAATGTCGCTCCCTCATAGAAGAACACCACTTCAATTTCTGTATTCAACTACTATTACTCTTAATGGGGTATGCTGATGTAACATTTTCCAGAGCCTAAAATAAAGCCCAGAAGACTGCAGAGAGCAGAAACAGTAGAAAAATTATTATACAGGAGACCCTAGTCCCAACAGGGTGTTAATCACTGGCCATGGTTTCACACTAGATGAAACCTAACCCTCCAGGAAGACAGGAAACCTTGTGAAAGTTCACTGCCCTGATGAGAGTATTAAGGTGTTGCCACAAAACAAAACAAGTCAGGACACCTAATGCTAGTTAATTAGAAACATTACTTTATCTTAGAACAAGGACAGAATTTAAGTCTTGTAAGTAGCCTTTGATTACTCTAAGAATGGAGGGAGAAAGGAGAGGGAGAAGAGAAAAAGGCATTTTGAAATATGCTTTTGGAAAATAATCATGGCCTGAAAAAACAGTCAGAGAAAATTCAGAACCACGATATATGCTTTCTTAATGATGCAATATGCAAAAAACGTGATGTTTGAATATCCAAACAACAAAATATTGACAAAAGAATCCCAAAAGCAATAGAAACATAAGTCTAAATAACAGTAGATGACTACCAATGTGGAAAAAAAGTGGGCATATTCCTTCATGAAAATAAGAGTGAAAATTCATGATTAGGAAGAGAAAGTTTTTACAGGAAGTGGTAAAAAAAAATTAAGAATAGCAAGGATAACAAGCAGCAAGGATAAACTTCAGTGAAAATCTTTCTGAGGTTGTAGTCCTGACATTTCAGATATCCTTGCCAGACCATACAGACATTGCTCTGATTCTGAAGACCAACATCAGTTTCCTGCACTTTTTTCTCACCTGTTTCAACTAATTTCTTCAACTTCTCTAATATATATTGCTGGAACAGTAATTTAATAGCACCATGGTATTGTAATCATTGTTTCATAAAAATGCTTGGTAACTAGAAGTCTTCCAACCCAGTCCACAGAATCTATTTCAATGTCCAGTAAAGTACTCATTCACTGGTACTGGCATTTCCCACCTCCAAATATGTCCATTAACACTTGCAACATTACCACTGCTAATGGTAATACACAAGTATTCCTGAGGGTGAAAGCAGACAAATCCTTCTCAAATCCTGCTTCAATAAAAGATTATACACACACAGACCATTTCAGACCCTGTAAAAAAAAAAATCATAGAAACCCTGGCACATAACAACAGTAGATAAACACACTTAGATGGAAATAAGTAAATAATTTTAAAGCCCTAAACACAAAGAGGTCCTGCATTTTAAAAACACAGATGCTGACAGAAGCCATTAAACAGGACCGGCCCCCTCACTGAGCCCTGGGGAACCCCACTAGTGACTGGCCACCAGTAACTCCATTCACCACCAGACATCAAGCCAGTTTTTTACTCATCAATTAGTATATCCACTGCACTCCAGGAGAAGCCAGTTTCTCCACGAAAATGCTGTGTCAAAGGCTTTATTAAAGACCAGGTAGAAGGAGATGTTGAAGAACAGAGATGCTTTTCTATGCCTTTAGAGAGCACCCTCTCCTTAATTTTGTCTGCTCTCATCTTCAATGCATAAAAACTCATATTCTTCATATTGTATAGCAGCAAAATGTTCTACAATTTAAGTAGGTACCACCTGAAAAGAGAAATCCAGGTGGATTGCTGATTACTTTACAGCTGACTTGTTTTCTAGATATGCAACAAGCAGAAGACTTGGGTCATGAAGAAACAGTAATGAACTCCTTAACCCAACTCTGGCTGATGTCATACACTATTTTTATTAATTACCCTGTCACAAAAGTTGCAAATGCTCTCAGTAAATTTGCTGATGTGGGAGAGCTAATGGACAATACACAAGGGATGAAGTCAATCTCTCAGATACTTAGAAGTGGGATAAAACTCCCCTTGTGCATTAGCGTAACCATGAGGAGAAACAAATATCTGTGCTACAGATTGGAAGTCAAGTAATTCATAGAGCTCTTTGCAGAGCAAAACGGAATGACTGCCAGCAGACAATTTCTCACCAAACAGAAATGAAACTTCAGAAGGTAGCAAAATACAATTCCAGCAAAGTTCTGATTAATCTCACCTACAGTATTCTACACATATCTTTGGAGAACAACTCAACCAAAATAGAGCTAGAAAAGCTCTGTTTCATCAAATTGAAAGAGTCTACCAAAGAAATAAAAATGTATATATTCTTTACTAAGGTACCAATATGCATGTACAGCTAAATGAAGAAATATTCAAGAGCTACCAGAGCTGAGTGGCAACATTTGCAAAAAGAAACTGCATCAATCTCAGTATTGTTATTTATTTGTCATTATTTATTTGTTTGCCAAATCCAATTGTTGGCATAGATGAAACAGTTTCCAGCCACAAAAACATTGTACTGAACTTTCTGTCTGCATTAATAGCAATCTCCAGTTAGAAGCATGTAAAGTCTCATAAAATACCTCCTCCATTGGAAGAAAACCTTGAAGACATATACACCTGCTATAGACAAGTTTACATGTCAGGAGAAAGCAAGATGCTGATGTCTTGTCCTCTAGCCACAAAGGCTACCAGTCTAATACTACATTCTTCAAGGAAGAATTCTATAGAAGTCTTGCAAGTCTATAGTTACTGTATAAAAAGCAAGGAAACAATTTAATCTGTTCAAAACAGACATTTAATTATTATAAAATCCACTTGATCAAGATTTAATTGCAGTGTATCAGCATTTATGTAACAGGTAACTTTGTTTCACTATATACAAGAAACCATGCATTTAAGAATGACATATCATATCTGTAATTCACAGTGACAAAAATGATGCCCCATTCTTCATTAGTAAATTAAATTTATAAATAATAGATGAACACGGCAGAAGTACTTTGCCATTTGTACTTTAAAAACAAGTTATTAGATGAAAGGAAGTACTCTGAAAACAAGCTGTTATTAAATGAAAATTTGATTTTTAGAAAATTAGGGATCAACAATGTTCCAAATTCCCTCTGGGCCTTGCCACTCTTCCAAAAGATCGTGATAAAAAAACCAAAAGCCATTTGAAAAGCTGTCACACAACACCAGGGCATCAATCCTAAAACATGAGATGTCACTGTCAGAAAATGTGAAACCTAAACAAAAGCCCATTTCACATTTAGCAATGATTCACAAGATCTATGAGATTTTCCTTTTATCATAGTAGACTATTATTAACTATATTTGACTCCATAATACAAAGCATCAAGTCAAACTTACTTACATTTTCCCAAAGAAAGACTAAATCCAGAGAGTTATTTATTAACTTTTTATCTTAGTACCCTGTTTTATGCCCCTGGTTGACTAATATTTGTTGAACATACAAATTCAGAAGCAATTTATATTCTAAGCCAGATATAAACTTTTAGAAGACTACCAGATAATGGGAAAAAAATAACTAGGAACATTTAATATTCTGTTGAAATTATCATAAAGTAGCTCCTGTTTCTAAGATGATGTACACTGAATAAACTCTGACTTTGATAGAGCTGATTTATTTTTTTTTAATTTGTAAGAAACTTGAAGTAGATATTCATGATGCCTGCCAAGTGCTCATCTCCTAGAAATAGTACACAGCTGTCATTCATTGAAATACAGTCTGGTTTTTTTCTATAAGGATCATACCTCTCGTACTTGCAATCTTGCAATAAACACTCAGAAAATATTCATTATAGAACAGAAAGTTTCAAAACTACCTTTAAGAACTTTAAGGTTTTAGAAGTTATTTTTAGATATTTTTAAGGGCATTTCCATAAGTTACCTGACATTGAATGTAAAATTTCTATGTGTGTCTAGCTTTAATCAATCTTAGACTACAATTCTTTTGTATGCAATGAATTTCAGGCTGAAATAAAAGAATGGGAACTTAATCATTGCAATTAATACACATTACTGTCTATACAAATACTGGGGTTCTAATTCCTCCTAGAATTAGGTATGCAAATCTAAAACCTCATCTTTGAACACAAATATATACATCAAATGTCTGGAATGACTGGCACTGCTTAAGGACAAGCTAATGCGAGACGTCAAAGCTCTATCGAAGTCAAAGCTGTATCACATCAGCAAACATTCTGCTTGCTAAGATTTAAGACATATAAACAAAATAATTAAGTAAAGTGTTTGTATATGATTTAAGTCCTTAAAATTCAAGCATTCTTTTTTTATGATTTTTTTTCTTTAGTAGACAGAATCAAATAACCATCAACTTAAAAACAAGCACATTCAAATCAATTGTCAACAGGGAACAAGAAAAAATAACAATCATAATCTCCTCCTTCTTTTGCTTGAGCAGGAACATCACAGATTGGTCAAAAAACAGTTTTCTCTAAGTCTTTCAGGTTTACCTTACCACCTATACTTTGATTTCAAGGAATAGAAAGTTATTACTTCAGCAGAGGTAGATACACTTGTATGGTTTCCTAGTCTTAATAAGTTATCCCAACATTGTGTTCAACACAAATGCCATAGTTTTACTGAACCCTAAAACATGCCATAAAATTACCTATAAGCATTGAAAGCCAAGTAAGTCTAGTCTGCACCACCCTAGATATCACAGATAAAACTTCTTAGCATTAGCAAAGACCACCTGCTACGATGAACTTACCTCACTCAAAGCATCTCTGCAGTCATCAGCAAAAACACCCAGAGAACTATGTACAGTTTAGTTGGTAACTGAAAATCATTTATTTATAAGAACAGTTATGTAGTATTTTGAGAAAAGATAAAGCAAACTTTAGAAAACAATGTTAATCTATCATGGATGGCTTTTGCTGTCATAATAAGAGCCAGTTAACTTGAATCAAACAACACCTGGCAGCTTCTATCTACATTAGATTAGAAACTGAACTAAAAAAATTACCAACAATGAGCCTACACATAAGAATCTCCTAGTAGCACATAGAAGATACAAGAGGAGAACAAATGAGGTTCTAAGATAAATGTCAGAGCCACCTGAAATACTTAGGATTATCTTGAAACTCTGATACTGACTTTCATGCCTCAACTTTCAAGAATGGAGAGACACGCACTCTAATGTTTAAGAACACAGATGAGGTCTGACATCTCCTAGCATGGAGGCAAATAAAGTTACACTAACACTTAAAACTGCTAGGAGGGGGAAAGAGGAAAAGGGCTAGGAAAAGAAATCAAAGAGCCTCAGAGGAATGGAAGGATTACTATGAGATTAGCATAGTGAAAATGAAAAGTGAAAATTAAGCAGATGGACAAAATTAATCTGAATTGTTCACAAAGTTAATTTGAATAATTACATAGGGTTTGCCTGGACAATTTCATTTGAAGGGGGGGGAAGGGATGTCTCACAGCTCAGTGTAGAGATGTTAAGGGAGTAGTAGCATTCCTATAAAAAGCAGAAGGGCCTGCAGCCCTCCCTTCCAATCATCACTGCCTAACGGGACATACAGGCTCCAGTGGCTGCACACACAAACACCAGCTTGGTGCAAGCCCTTGGTGCATGCACCTGCTATTATATTCCTATAGGGAGCTATACTGCAAATCTGTTGTTTATTATTCTGTCTGAATGTTAATAAAATCCATCTTCAGATCACAGATAGTGAGAGGTACACAACCACTTATTACTGCAACTTTGTTGGAAAAGTACACAATATATTCTTCTGCTAATTTTAAAATTTCAGCTAAAAAAAGTGTTTACTGAGAGAAGTAAATGTTTGTGGCCTAGCATTTTTGCTAAATATATGCCTGATTTTTTGAATCTAAACCCAAAATGGTGTGTGCTTGGCTCCCAAGCACAAGACAGATATGAACACACTGGAGCTAATCCAGAAAAGGGGTTGGAAGGGACTGGAGTATATGTTACATACGTGATTAGAGGGAGTAAAGGAGACAACAAGGGCACAATTAGAAATACAGGAAATTCAACCTAAACACAAGACCAAAAAAAGGGTGATTCAACACTGAAACAGGTAGTCCAAAAAGACTGTGGAGTCACATCCTTGAAGATACTCAAGAACAAGATCCTAAGCAACCTGTTCTAGTTGACTCTTAAATGGGTTGGACAATTTCTAGGGGCTCTTTTGAATCTCAACCAGTCTCTAATTCTGTATTAAGAAATAAATGTATCTGTTGCAATTCTTTGCCCAATAATACTGAACTTTCAGACATTAATTTAGCAGAAAATCCCAATGAAAAAGCATATACAAAGAAAGAATTACACTTTATTATATTGCAGTAAAGAAAAAACATACTGATCTTAATGTTTCATATATTCACATGTAATTTTATACAGAAAGGACACTGTTACATGGGTATGAACCAATAAATTATAATGAAGAAGCAAGTCCAAATAATTTCTTAATGCTTTCACTTTATTAAGTTTATAGACTCTACATCTTTTAGGCCATTTAAGCTGCCTGCTTTAACACAGTGACATTTCCAGCAAAGGATGAAATGTAATTCAATATCAAAATTTTGAATATTTTAAACACTTATCTCGTGTTTTGCAGCTGAAGGAAAAGCTCAAATCAAGTTTTTGGTATCCCACCGAAGTCTTGGAGCCTGATGCAGCTCGTCTCACCTAATAAATTTAATAAATACATAATAAACTTCTCACACTATTTTCCTAGGTATTAAGTTTTATCTTCTTCTCCTATTTACAAGGCAAATGGATTGCACTGCAAGTTGAAGCTCTTCCCTCAAAGAACTAAACCATAATAAATATAAGAACATAATACCACTATGGGTCCAACACTGGAATAATGACTGGATTAATTAAAAAAAAAGGTAAGGGGAAAAAATGAAAAGCATTTTAAATTACAAGATTTTTCACATTACTGAGAAACAATCTTCAATGAAATCTGGAAATGATTCAACATCAGTGCTCTCAGTCTTCATAATGCAATGTGGCACATGCTGCATGAAACAACGGATGGGTTTGTTAACCTTTAAAGACACACGAACACCTACAGTTTTTGCAGAAGTAATGAGTGATAGTACTACTGCTGTTCAGAGGCGACTGCTCCTCACTGCCTCCCATCAGCTGTACTCCAACGATTCCAAACTAAATTGGAACGCCAGCGGCTCAGCCACCAAGCCCTGTCACGCCACTCATTCAACACACACAATCTGATAGAGGGGAGCCATAGTGAGAGATCTGCTGGAGGATTTTCTCAGCCCTTCCACAGGGTCTGCTTTTCTTCTTCCCCTGAGTACAATAATAAATGGCATTTTGAAGCACTGCAGGTCACTGCAGCAGGGATGAGCAGTCACTTTTGTATGGACAGGAGCTGTAAGTATGAGGTATGTATAGGCTGTAGTCCTTTATCACGTATTCATACCTACAGAAGAGGTAGCATTTTACTTACTTATCAAGAAAATGTACATTAACTGCTATTTGCTGCTTCTATTAAAGACAAAGAGACAAACAAACAAAAAGCTCAACTACTAGTAAAGAAAAATAAAGCCCTGTCTACATATAGGTAACTAGGCTAGTGGTAACCTAACATGGCTGTCAGATGCAGGCTATGTGGGAAAGAATGCAGTCCATTTGCAAAATATGCAAAAACCCCTTTACTCTCTGCCTCACAGCACAGCAACCTCTGCTGAAGTAAGAAAAAGGAGGAACTTTCACAAGATACACACGAGCCACCATGTGAGGTTACTTTTTTTCACCAGTCTTTCAAAGAACAAGCATAACATTACAAGAAGCATATGAGCCATCAATATTTTGCAACTCTAAAAGAAATGAAAACTGGAAGAGAATAATGATGCTCGTTCACAAAGGTATTGTGAAACAGGCACTGTTGGGAAAGCACTCTAAACTTAGGGACAATATCTGCACCTCCTCCAGAGCTCTCCCAAGAGCAGTACTAATTACTGGTGCACAACACATGTGTACCATATATGCAATAATTTGGCGGAAAATTTTTGACTGGAAGTAGGAGGGGTATTCCAGAACTTTGTCCAAGATGAGTAATGTGAACAGAAACATTGTATAATTTCCAGTAGAAACTATCAAAAATCTTCAAAGCTTCAATGATGGCATTCAACCAAGTCGTTGGTGTAGCAGCAACTAAATTCTCTAAATTTTGAAGTTTAAATAAAAATTATGCAACTCAAAACTAATTTCCATCACTCAAACACAGTTTTGTTCCTTCCAAAGTCAATGGAAAAAAATTGGACTGCAACAGACTGAAGTTTGTATCTCACTATTTCTGTTTTCTGTATCACAGGCAGCAGGGCACAGACTGTGTGAAATTCAAATTTTACAAAAAGATACATATTTTCCACTGTGTTTTTATTTGAAAACTGAATTTATATATGTTCTATTTAGCTTCTGAACAATACACATTACTATCAGGAGCTCAGTATTATATATAAGAAATGAAGTAGCTGACATGAGGTTAAAAATCAAATAGGTAGCAAAAATTAGTAGTGTGCTTTCCTCTGCCAAGCACCTCAATAAGCAACTCTGTATAGGTACCCTAGATATTCTTTTGATGGGGTTACACAATTACTAACTCTTGGTAGATATGGTTACAAATCAGATGTGGAGCAACCTCACCCTGTCATGTATCAGCATAAAAATGTTTCTGACTACCTTAACACATGAGGGTTTTTAAGGCTTACAGTTACCTTTTAGCTCCATTAGTTTAATTGACACTACTAGCATAAGAGTTTTATCTTAGTTCATTGCAGGTTTTATTGTCTCTAACTGAATAAATGCTTCACAGACCACAAGAAATAAATTGAAAGAAATAATACAATACAGTTATCTGCAGTGACTATTTATGGCCCTCTTTGGACCCCTGGGCAGATCACAAAGTTGCTGTGCAGTGCTTCTCTTACATAATGAATTGTACTCTGCAGTCAAACATTCAGGTATGGTACATGATTGTATCTGGCACAAAGGAGTAAGTGCAATAATAAAGCATAAAAAAAAAATCTGCTGCTGGAGAGATTAGCAAGTTTTGGAATGGCAAATGCATTTACTCATGCAACACCTTGATCCTGGTACTAGAACTGGATCCTAATCCCAGCTACAGCAAAAAAAATGACGAAAAAGCTTCAGTCCCTCACACACCTTACTGACCAGGACCTTACTAAGCAGACAGTGTATGCACCGAAGAAAAGACTCCAGAAGGAACACTGTTAAGAGGGCCCGCATCCCACATCCAGATATAAGTAGGGCACCTGCATTTAATTGGATTTCTAATGGTAGGAATGCCTATGCACAAAAAGCTCTTCCTTCAACTGCCACTACCCAGCAAAAAAGAGTGGCAGGTCCTTGACACCTGAACAGAATCCAAAGAGGCAAGAATCAGGAGAAGAATGGATTAAAATCTTTAGCCATTTTTCTATCTATCCTTAGGTTTCTATATAGTATTTCCCATAACTATGCTGTAATAACTCCCTGCCTCATCTTCATGAAGCAATATGAACCTAAAACATTTTTTATGTTGATGCTTGCACTGCCTGCACATCAAAGATACTGATACATGATTGGCTGTTGCTGCTCCAGACCTCTTGATAGACCCGACACCTCCTAGCTTCTGGTCTAACAGGCAAGAACTTGAAGTACCCTCTGCCATCTGGATAGTTACCGGAACACAAAATCAGAAACAGAATGGAAAAAACTGGTGGTTTAAATTGTAATACACTTCTGCAGCCCTGATCCAGAAATTAAAACCACAGAACACATGACCACTCTTCATTTAAGAGAGTGGTCTACTTACAGAATCAAGTCGTTTATCCTATAAGGAACTTTGTCATGGTGTTTTAGGGGACGGGGTTGGTATCTGCTAGTCTCATCATCACTTAGAAAGCATTTATTAAGTAATGTCCAAATTATATAGATCATATCTTTACAGGAAATAAGCACATCAGTTAGATGACAGATGTACTCATTCTGTCACTAAGACATTTTCACAGGATTTAAAGCAGAGGAGGTAGATTCAAATGACTGGAAATTCACTGATGTATGTGCAATGCCTATGAGGGCTTCTGTTTCTCCCGCACTTCCATTTTGGAGTGTTCTAAACACTGGCAATAGCTACACAGCTGCTTCCTTTCGATAAAAGGTTGGAGCATATTTAGCCAATTAAAAGCTATGCAAATGTCTCACACATAACTTCCAGGAATTTGTTCTGCAAGATGAAATTTTATTATTACAAAAAGAATTTATCAAATTATTTAGTTAAGTATTTCCTTAATGAAAACAAGCAAACAAGCACAAGACTACAGAAATGTGTAACATTAGTATAAAATGTGAAAGCAAGGAAGGCTCAAAAATTATATTAACATTATTAATGTTATATAAATCTCTGCACCCTGCTGTCCACAGGTATACTTGTACATCCCCTTCAAACCCTTCTGAAGTAATCAGAGTGCTATATTATGCATTTTACAATGGTGTAATTAGCACACATCTTTTGATTTCCAATAGTACATTACTTACATACCAGACAGATAAGTATCAGTTTCAAAACAAGACTTAATAATAACCATCTTTCTAGACAAACTCCAGTGAAAAAGGTCTTTTATCCAGTCCTCTGGAGGAGAACCAAAGTTTAAGGCTCCACCAACCTAATTTTGAAATAGTCTGGACTAAAGGAATAGAAAGTGTTACTCAATCCTCTGGCACCCCTTGGATTCTTCTTTGGAATATTCATCAAATAACAGCAACTTAAACCCTTTCAAACCCATTTTTCAATCCAAAAACACATCCTGTTGTAGCTACACACCCACACAAGGAGACAAAAGGGGCCAAGCCTCTCCTTAATTAACTGCACCCTAGAGAAGACCAGCCATACACATAGCCATACCAGCTCAGACTCTGGATTCAGCATCACTCCATCTTTCCATGTCTCCCAGTCACCCCCCTTCTGCATTCTTAATCTTCTGTGGCTACCTTAGCCTAAGCAGACCAGAACAACAAATAGGTGGAAGAGAGGGAGGGAAGAAAGGGACGTTGCATTTCTGAGACACAGTAACTCTTAAAATGTATTTGTTTTAATCTGTGTCATTTAGTCACATGCTTCTAGAGAATATTTATAAACTTCATGGTTTGCCCATCTGGGTTTAACATGCCATCCTTTACCTACCCCTCAATTTCCCCTTTATAAAAACATAAAAAAAAATGTTAGAGAACCAATAGGAAAAAGGTTCAGAACAAAGGGCAAACGCAAATACATTAATGTAAATAAAACATAACAAGCTAAATGTAATAAAACATACAAGTGCTGTACAGCCATGCTGCTTACTGTTACAGAGCAGTTCATTTTGAAGCAACAAAATGGTATTTCATTTTGATAATATTTTGACCATAAAATCTTAAAAAAAGAAGACTGATAGTCATGAAGTCTACCACAATAACTTAAGTGCTCCATTAAGAATAATCATAATTTATATTTAAGGGCAACAAATATGTATGCATTAAAAGAAAAAAATGCATTTTAAAAATGATGTAAATCACAAAAAAAATTACTGTAACATGTATTTTCTATATCACAACTAAACATTACTTAGACTACACAAAAAAGGGCTAAAAAAACCTTTATGCCCTACCACTGTACCAGAATTGAAAGGTATTTAAATAGTAATAAAAAAAACGAAATGCTGTTTCCAGTATACTACATGACTCATTAAAAAAAAAAAAAAAGTAACAGGAAAGGTTGTAGCACAACAGCTGGGCTGCAGCAAACACCCTGGGGGGAAAAAATAGGGCAGCAACAACATTTCCAGAAATGCAGAATTTGCAGTGAAAGTGGAAAGTGTGAACTTACATCCTCTATTTCATCATTTTGACTGGTCGTACAGTAAGGAACTTAAATGATGCTATTTCAGTGAAATACACATATGAATATGTGTATATGAATATTTCTATGTGTAATACACCAAAACTGACTGTAAACTAACTTCCTCTAAGTTTTAACAAAGAACCTTGCTTCCTAACACCTACAAACAACCTGTGAACGAGACTGGTTATTAGCTTATAATATCACCAATTAACTCACTTTTACATAAAAAGTATACATTGCAGTTATGTCAAGAGTTTTTGTGCAGATTTAGCCCATCCTATAAAAGCAGACAAACTAAAGGTACTCAGATGGCAAACTTCTGCAGACTTTCCAAAATAAATGTCATACAAGTGTATTTTACATATAATGATAATATTGCAGCCAAGCAGATGTATGTGTATGCAACTCATACCTGTTGGAGTATCAGAGCTACTATCTTTGTAAGGCATATTTGGTGAAAAGCATTACTAAAAACCTCATGTGTAGCCAGAAACAAGATTTAACTATCTTTTTTATGAAAACACCTGAGTTTTCTCAAAACAGATGCTACTGGCAATCCTTGCACCCTTCAACAGGTACACAGTACTCAACAGAGTTACAGCTCCCTTTCTCTACAAGTTTCCCTATCAAGCAGAGGTAAATCCAGTTCTCTTTTATAGATGCAGTCAACCAGAACGAACGAGTTTGCTTAGATAAAACATGCCACAGTAAATGATGATATACCATCCCCACTTACAGCAATCCTGTTTGCTCACTAGAAGAAAGCTAGGGCTGTTATGTGCAGGGAACGATTTACATTCATGGGACAGAGCACATTACATCCTTTCCAGGTCCTGAAAATGTGCTTCTGCAGCAACAGAAGCCAGTTTACGCTATCAGTCTTAGAAACGTTTAAAGAGCTGCTCTACAGACATTGTTTATTTCCATTTCAAAATACTTCAGAAAATTACAAGCATAGACAGCAGCGCATTAAAGAAAAGAGAAATTATAGATGTATTTAAAAAAAAAAAAAAAAAAAAAAAAAGGAGAAACCTGGAATTACGGGTGAAAAAAGAGCCTTACAGCTGTGATTAGTGAGCCGTGTGTTTATACATCTTTCAATATTATATAAAGCACAGGGTGAATTTCAGACTGCCTCAAATGGCAAAAGACTGTTGAAAGAAACTTGTTGCCAATGTTGTTAAAATAGAAAACTAATACTGGATGGCAAAAACACGAAGCTTATTATAAATGTCAAATATAGCATTATAAAGCAATACACAGAGATTCCGGACTTGAATTTCGGTGCATAATCCAACCATCTGTCGACCAGTTGTGTAGCAAAATCAAGATAACCTGGAAATGTCCAAAAGGACAGCCAAATTCTTTTCCTTCAGCTACTGCATTTCCCTGCTTATGAACATGCCCGCGGTAATCGCACTCTGCCCGCAGACTAACCTAGAGGAGATGACACCCGCCACCAGCAAGAGAGATTGCAAAGGCGATCGCGCCAGACAGGGCCGATAAGCTGGGCTCAGCTCCCGGTGAGCGAGGCTGCAGAGCTGAGGCAGCCGCGGGCGCAGCCGGGCGGTGCGCGGGGTCCGGGGCCGCTCAGCCCCAGCGCCGGGCTGATGCTAACGGTGCTAATACTGCTGCTACTGCTGCTGCTGCTGCTGCTGGGGGCCAGCACGGCGCTGCACCGCGCAACCCCAAAGTTAAACTCGCTGCTCCCGACTCCTCTCCCACCCGGCGCGGCTCAGCCAGCGCAGCTCCCCAGAACACCCTCCTCGCCCAGCAGGGACCTCTCAGGAGAGGCTCCCCCCGAGAAAAAATAAAACTCCGAGGGGCGCCCTGCGGTGGGAAGTCCCCGAGAAGAGCCGCCTCGCAGTCGAGGAGAGCGCGGGCGGTCCCGGGGCGCACGGATCCCGGGACACAGGGCTCCAGCCCGCTCCGGGCCGCCGGGCAGCACAGCGATGCCCGGCCCCGGGCACGGCCGGGAGCTGTCCCGAGCCCAGCATGGACACCAGTTGCTCGACCCGCGAAGAAGCGGTAAAAAGAGCCTGGGGGCGGCAGCAAAGCTCCGGGGGAAGCTCCGTACCCCGGCCTGCCGGGCGGAGGGGCGCTTGCCCCACACGGGGCAGACGAGGGTTCCGCCCGCGCAGCCCTTCATTCTCACCTCCTTAAGTTCCTTGGCGACATCTTTCAGGTCCCCCAGGACTAATTCCAAATCCTCCACGATGATCTTGATCTGCTCCTTCACCTTGGCTTTGGAGCCTGCCGGCGGCCCCTCGGACGGCGAGGAGGATGAGGATGCGGTCCCTTTGGACTGGGCGGACATCCTTCGGGGCAGCCCGGTGCGGCCAGGGGGGCACGCAGGTCAGGCGAGCGCGGCGGCCGCCGGCCGCCTGGCCCCGTCCCTCCAGCTCCCGGAGCTGCCGCAGCCACTGCCGCCGC